>CAKNWW010332249.1:0-16598 GCA_932074435.1 Andricus kollari
CTAAAACTTCAACTGATTTTTGGAAAAGGAATTTTCGATTTATTATTTTTATTTTTGTACAGCTATATAAATCGGACACTAGAGTGTGGCACACCCTGTATACCAAAAAATTTTGACTTGGTTACTTCGGACGAAAGCAAAAGGGAGAACGATGAGGAATCTAAAAAGTAAGTAATAACAATAACGCGTTGTTTTTAGAATCAGAACAGTTGTTAGAGGGAGAACAAATTGTACCTAGGCTTCCACAAAGGTTGTCGAACGAAAGAGTAAGAACCCCAAATGAAGCTATTCCTACAAGAAACAGGCTTCTACAAAGGTCGAATGAAAGAATATCAACCACAAGCGAAACTATCCCTGCGACAGACGAGGTTACATTACTTAAAAAATTCAATGGACAAGCCGATATAAGAGTTGAACCCTTTATCACTCTCGTAAAAAAATTAAATCGTAGTGCTGAAATCCAGGAGTTTTATTAGACTGGATCATGACAGAAAAAATCGAAGGAGAAGCGAACAAACCTATTCGTTTCTTGTCAATTCAAGATTATAATGATCTTTTTAAAGCTCTTAAAACTAATTTCGGAACTACTGGATCACTAGAAACTCATAGCACCAAACTCTGACAAGTAATATAAGGAGCTGGGGAAAGTACGCAGAATTACAATACAAGATTCAACCAAAGAATGCCTGAACTGTTGTATGCTGTACAATAATAAAATCCTTTAACACACGGTCTAGAATTGTGCACAAAAAATTAAGAGCAAACAGTTTTTGAAAAATACATCATGAATTTAAGAGAAGAAGTTTCAGACCGAGTTTCAAGTAAAACTCCCAGCAGTGTTAGGGAAGTACTACAAATGGCAATACAGTCAAAAGTCTGGTTAGGTGAAAGAAGTAAAACTCGCCAATTAAAAAACACGATTAAATCCCAAGTACCTATCCTCACAAACCTCAATAAAAATCCTTTTGAAACCCTTAACTCCCAATTCAATAAACAAAAATACCCTTCGATAAACAATCCTCTAAATCACAGCATACATTTGCAGCAGACTCCAGTTATTTTGCAGTCACTGCAAAGTACCTGGACACATCGAAAACCAATGTTTCTCTAAACAGAAAAATGTCCACATGAAAGCATCGAGAGGCTGACGTCCGGATCGTATAACTGATCTACAAGAAACAATGGAGGAACAAGAAGATATCTGAGAAACGAAAGCGGAATTGGAGACAGAGTTTCAGCAATATCTGTGAGATTATATTATATCAGAAGATAGTTATACGGATCAATTAAACCTGTAAAATTATTAGTTGATAGTGGCGCTTCGATAAATCTAATAAAAAAAATTGCATTAACAAATGCCAGCAGAGAATTTCCATAAACAAAGAGTTTACAATGGGAAATGATAAGCACCAAACAAGCGAAGTCACCAAGTTTAAGTTTCAAGAGAAATAATATCTCTTTGTAATTGCGCCGGAAAAATTTCCTATCCATGGAAGCGGACAAAAAGCAGGAACACATTCTGATAGAAGATAATCCCTAGATTCCAAATCCTATTTACCGTATTGTTGACGCACAAGTTATGATTCCTGTTATTAGCGATACTGAAACAGACATGAGATAAAGTGATAAGGAGTTAAGTTATAAGTTTATCAATGTAAGTCCAGAACGAGAGGAGCGTGTAACTTACATTATAAAGGAAGAATTAAATGATGGATTGAAATTATTGAACGGAAATTTGAGGCTTGAACATATCGAAGTTGCCCATAGAACACAGATACCAAAAATAACTATCTCTTATCTCGATATTTTCTCTCTAAAAGAAGATCCACTATCTTGTACAAGTCTAGCGTGACATATCGTTGAAGTAAGGATATCGTTGATATCCTGACTTCAAGGACACATTTACGTCGACCACGGATGGCAGTAATGTTGGACTGGGGGCAATTTTATCTCAAAAGGGACACCCAATATGCCACATCTCAGGAACTCTAAATGAACCTGAGCTAAATTTCACCACTACCGGAAAAGAAACTTGAGCAATCGTCTGGGCAGTTAAGCGGTTTCGAACATATCTTCTCGGACGTAAATTCATCATACAAACGGACCATCAGACTTTGACGTGATTTTTTAACGTAAAAGACCCTTCTTTCAGGTTAATGAGGTGGAGATTTCAGATGGAAACATGTACAAGGTCGTGTATAAAAAAGAGAAGGAAAATACGGCAGCTGATGCGCTTTCGCGAATGCACCCTATTCAAGATAAAAATCTCTCAGGACGATCGCAAAAAAATGCAGAAATGAAGCAGGTAGATGACTCCCATGAAGTCGATGAGACTGATACATCATTATCAGTTGAAGATAACGAACCGATTTTTGAAAAATTGCGAAATCACGAACCAACCGATGAAAAAGAAATTCAAAACGATTATGCAAACTGGAAAAAGAACCGCCTACCTAGTAAATTAAAAATTAAACCTGTTACCAACGGAAGAAATTGGATTAAAATTAGCTAACAAACTATTTTTTCGTTGCTAAGAATTCAGTGACTTCTCTACATAAATATTAAAGATGCCAACAGAAACAAGACCTTTGCTATGTTTCAGAGTAATTTTTTATTGTCATTTTGCAAATAAGATGCTAACTTTTCAATACTGCTTGGAGTAAAACGGAAAGAACCTATAAACCTAAGTTTTACACTTATTCCACCTACCTAATTGAGACTTGTAGCCGGATAAATTTTGGAAAGCTATTGGAACTATATGAGAATTTTTATAAGTTATATTGCAATCTTGATGAGAAGCATCCCTAAATTTTCCGGTAAAATGGCAAACCTCACCTCGATAGACTCTAATTCTGGAAATCTTGTCATCAAAATTACATTTTAAATAAAAAGCAACTCTGTAAGGGGCATGCTTTTGATACGCTACTGTGTTGGGAGTTAAATCATCGCCATCTATCTCCAACAACTGTGCTTTTGCGATAGGATCTAAAAAATATTCGATGTCAACATAGACAGTCTGATTTCTGATTCAAAAAAGATTTCTCCATTCTATAATGGCATAAGCACTTATCGCAAAAAAATGCTTATGCTCATTACGTGTCAGTTGAGTACTCACTAAACGTGAAAGATTTTTTATGATAGCAAAGTGGTATACTGGTTTGCTTTTATCATGATTATGTTCAATTTCAGAGCTTTCTACCTCAAGAAGATGTATAACAGGCTTATTTAAGTTTGTTGCGCGACTCAAATATATAGGTACAATTTCCTCTTTCTTTCTGTTAGCAATGTGGTCTATATCATGAATATTCATATTCAAATAGTTAATTATTTCGAATTTTTTAACATCTTCTAAACTAATTAGAAAATTTATATCTTCATATTTTAACACTTCAAATTTTAAAATCTGGATAAGATCTTGTATCTGCAACGTGAGATTTAAGAGGATAAAGAGCCGCCACCACAGGCCAAAGAAAACAGTAGTGATCATTGTTTTTTATATTTATAACAGCATGTTCGTTTAGTATGTGCTCTGATAATTCAATAAAAGTTTATGATCCTACTTGTAATGGTGCATATCTATTCATATTTACACCCAAATTTATTATTTGAATCAATGACCAGCATGATTTATGTCAATTACATAAATCTAACTCCATTCATCATCATCCCGGAACGTACCCGAAAAAAGGTATTTTTTTAGGACTTGGTTCAAGTGGCCCGGAGAAAGAACCAGGTCTGCCCTAGGCTTGGCCCTATACTTAAACATAGGTTAAAAAATAGGTTCATGTTTGCCCCGATATTTTGGTTTTAAAAAACGTAAATTAATGCGACAAATGTTTTACAGAGAATTCAGTATTTTCAATGAAAATATGTAGCTCTAATTAATGTGATCGAGTCAGAAATCGATTTTATATTAAAAATTTTAATTCGTATTTAAAAGCGGTAGACATTTCGCTAGCACTTTTCAAATTTTGTTTTAGAAAAATTGAAATTGTCAAACAATAAGTGAAAATAATTCCTAAAGTGCATGTGGCTGTAAGAAAAAATTGGAAACTCATTGAAATAGCAGGATCTCTTTCGATATATTTAAGAAGTTTCATTTTTCGTTGATCTGACAGTTTCACATATGGTAATAACCATTCTACTCTATTAATTGAAATTTTATACCCTTCATTGGGGACTGTTTGTAAAATTGCGTTCGCATCGCTTTTTGATCTTCCTAAAATTAGATCATGTGTAGCGTTAACAATGATTTTATGATAATCTTCAGCAAAACCGAAAATCATCCCAAGTCGAATGATAATATCAAAATAACCAGCTGCATCAGCTAATGTATTTTTATTATCATTATTAGCAAGAGAAAAATCAAGCCAACCAGCGTTCTCCATCGTTCTGCTTTAACCAGGATTCAAAGACACATAAGTTTTCAAGAGAGTTGTGAGAACAAGATTTTTTATTATATCAATTCCAACTTCATTTATTTCATATATTGCTTCTTCGAACAAATGACAGATATCGTAAATAAATAAAACCGTTCTAACTTCTAGAGTTCCATCTGATTGCAACAATTTTTCGTTTACATGAAACGAACTTTTTTGAGGAAGTAAACAGAGATCTTGATGTTGCACAGAGATTAGAATTTCATTACTATTATTGAATGTTGATGAAGTGTAAGGCTGGTGGGCATGTAGTTTGCAATGAGCGATAGATTCGTCAAAGACGATAGGTGTCTCAATATTTAAAATTTCCTCTTCCGTGATACAAAATAATACTGCGATATAAAAATACACAAACACAAGAGAAAAATAATTTTATTTTCCTGAATCTTTTACGTCTCTCCCTCCTTTGTTCTTTGAAGTATGTGGTCTGAGCTTGAGATGTAGGCTTAGTAGAAATAGCACGTTTTGAGGTTTTATCGCTTAGAGAGTGCGTTTGTGACTGACTTTATTGTGACACATCACACCACTGTTTTATAACTGTCGCCAACCCTCCTATTATATACAATTCTTATTGCTTTTACCGCATTGATTTAATATATAATCTTATTGTCATAACATCCCCGCGAAAATTAACCAATTGTCCGTCTTGATAAACTATTCGTAATTGAATGTAATCTATGGGTTTGACTATAGTATGCACCCTATGATCATTAATGTACACCCCTGTGGTAATGTTACACTCACTTCACAGGGAGTGAATTTTGATTATGGTGACTGGTTGATTAGACACATGCATCTGATTAGCTGCCGATGTACGTGAATTGAAACCTAAAAAACGACCTATCGAATTTTTCGGTTTAAAACTTATGTCACGGTTAAAAATTGTTTCACTGCACAATGTATTACTATTCGGTTGAACATTAACATCAATACCCTATTTTATTAACACACTCTGAAGATATTTGTGAATATCCTCTATTTCATAACTACCTATAGGTATAACAATTTCTTCTTCACCTGCGGAAAAACACATTTTCACCGGCATGTATGTTCGGAATCGAATTGAAGGTTAGAAATTCTGCAAGTCCAAAAGCGTAATTGTAATTAGGTAAAAGTTCAATTGGTGGAAAATATTGAGTTTCTAGAATCGACGAAGTTCCTGAAAAACTCAATGTAAATGATGATGCATCGTTCATGACGGTAAAGGTGTGACTGACTTGAGATCATTAATATACCTTCTTATATAGATTGTACATACTTCGCGATATCAGTTGATCACATAGAAAGGAGAGTGCCAATGTCATATGGGGTTCTGGGCCCAGAACTTCCAGATCTGAAAAGTGTGTTAAGTTGTTGTACTTGGTCCAGCAATCAAAAAAGTCAACGGGTGTAACCCCAAAATTGAGCCGTTTCTAAGATATTGATTTTCAAAGACGCAAAGTTCATACATTGTGAATACTGAGCTTGCTTATTAGACGCGCACCAAGCAGCTTTGATCTCTGTTATTATGTGTTTTTTTACACGATAAATAAGCAATACTGTCATCGAATATTTACATTGATTAAGAAGTGATATAGTAATTTGTCGCCCGCCAACGTACTGACAAATTTTAAGAGATAATTAAACTTTACTTTCACGCGACGTTTCGGCTGTTTTTTAGCCTTATCATACATTAACAATAAATATCGGACAAACGTATCTCTTGATTGAGAAACATTGAATATTTATTCCTTTTATATTTGTATAATGATAAAACAAACAGGTCCTAATTGAATGCATTGCAGAGAACACGGGATTTTTACATCAAAGTTCGCTCGTGCCACGATTTCGGACAATCAGAGCGTGGTACCGGTACGAGGCTCTGACTGGCTTCGCTCACGCCAGGCTGGTAGCCAACCAACATCTATCTCCACTCTAGTGGACGCCGCTACCACGGATGCCGTTCGGGTTGGCTCGCGCGCGTCACAGCAGCGACCAACCGCAAGCCGTCCCCCACCAGCGAGTCGCGCATAAATATCGGTGCTCCCGCACCACCACAGGATCATTGCATTATTGGAATTAATTATTAAACATTATACCATTGATTCCGATCTTTTCGTGCAGTGCAGACGTGTATTTCTCTGAAATTCGTAATCGATACAACGGGCGTCCTCGTAGTGACGAAGTTTCCATCTACGGGAAAAATATCATAACTGGGAGGCGAAGGTGTGTGGCTTGCATCTCTCAGTTCTTGAGTAAAGGCAGAAGGCGTGTGGCGTGCCGACAGCTATCATGGCTGCAAGCAGACCAAAGAGATCTAGAAGGTCAACGGAAAACGAAGATATCTGCACCCAAAACAGTTACGAAGTCCTGTCAGACAACGCCACCAGCATGGACGAGGTGGATGAGGAGGACGACATTAGCTCCAAGGGGGAGCCCGATAAGATACCACCTATTGTGCTAACCGCTAAAATAAATAACCAAGGATTGGTCATGAAGGAAGTCAACGAAGCGACAGCCTCTAAAAAGACAAGATTCAACTATTCCAGACAAGGACTTTCCATCCTCGCGTTTGACAAAAATGATTACCAGATCATAAAGAAGAAGCTGGATGGTTCACATACAGCGTACTTTACTCATCCATTCAAAGATGAGAAACCGAGACATCTGGTGGCGAAGGGACTGCCTATTATTCCTGTTGAGGAAATTAAAGAAGACATCCTTTTCCAAGGTGTTAAAACTGATAAAGTAATCCGGATGAGGCAAAGGATCCCGACGGATCACCCTAACTTTTTAATAAGCTTATTACCAAATCAAGACCTAAGTGTAGTGAGAAAAGTGAAGCATGTGTGTCTAGTGAGAATATATTGGGACAATTATAGAAACAGCAGACGTGTTACGCAATGCCGCAGGTGTCAATTTTTTGGACATGGAAGCTCTTACTGCAAAAACCCGCCGAAATGTGTCAAATGTGTCAGGCGCATCTCACAGACAGTCATCCGGAGGAGGAAAATATAGAGGAGAACGGAGGGGCGCCAAAACTGAAAAAGCTTCCTCAATGCTCAATTGTGGAGGCGAGCACCAGGCAAACGATGTCGGCTATCCGACATACATCAAAAGCCTTGAAAGAATTGATGCCAGAACAAAGAAACATTCGATGGAGCAGCCACGGGAGAAGAAAATATTACCATCGGCAAGGACACAACATGCCTATCCACCTCTAAGACCTACCAGACCGTTTGCATGGGCAGACGTCTCGGCGCACCAGGCAAAGGCAAAAGTTCCAGCAGAGGACAAGCAGGATGACACAACGAGTAACAAAGATACCCAAGACTTCCAGGAACTAACAATGGAACTTAGGAAACTCAACGAACTCTTTAACTTAGGTAAGATGCTGAGGCTCATTAAAAAGTTAAATAATAGGTTAGCTACTTATAAAACCGACTTGGACAGGCTCCAAGCTTTTGCTGAAATACTTACCAATGATGGCAAATAAGAAAATTATAAATTCATTAAGAATAGGACATTGGAATGCAAATGGTATCAGGGGTAATTATAGAGAGTTATCGCAATTTCTTTGGGACCACAAAATATATGTTATGATGCTTAACGAGACAAGGCTGACACCTACAAATAAGTTTAGCGTTACAGGGTATAATGTTGTACGCAAGGATAGGTCTGGAGACAAGGCACGGGGGGTTGTCTTAATTCTAGTCGAAGACAACATTAACTACTATGAAGTTATATGAAATACTGGCTCTTTAGAATGTGTTGCTATCCGACTCTGTGATAACTCAGTATTAGCTTCTGCTTATAATCCTCCTAAAGCTAAGATTAATTCTAGAGAATTAAATTTAATTTTCAACACTGGTAACAAAGTATTATTATATGGGGATCTTAATGCCAAAAATACAGCATGGAATTGCAAAAATATGAATGCTAATGGTAAAATTCTTTATGCCTATGCTCTTGATAATTTGTTAAATGTTTTACATCCAGACAATTTTACTTTGTATCCTTACTCTAATGCTCCTCCTAGTGTGGCAGATATAGGTCTATTAAAGAATATTGACTCCGTCATTAACATTGTTACCTTTGATGAATTAAACTCATATCACATACCTGTTGTTATGTCAATTAATAACTTAATAAGCCTTTCGTATAATGAGACTGAATTCTATGACTATAAGCGAGCCGATTGGCATAAGTTTAGAAGTGAAATTAACAAAAATCTAGAACTTGTGTCTAATCTTAAGGGTGTTTGTGATATAAATAAGAATGTTGACCCGCTTACCAGTGTCATCAAAGATGCCGCAGATATAGCTATACCTAAGCGAAAATTTAATAACTTTCACATTAACTTGCCACATTTTATTAAGCAACTTAAAAAATACAGGAATGCCTTGCGCAAGGTCTGTCAAAGGACATGTAGCAATGAAATTAGATAAATATACAACAAATTAGCTCACAAAATAAAAAAAGAAATAACAAAATTTTATAACAGCAATTGGGATGATAAACTAGTGAGTCTTACTGTTAGGGACAATTCCTTATGGAAAATGGCTAAATGTCTTGTGAGAAAAAATAATATCAACAAGATTCCAACTCTGCACGGTAAAAGTGGCTTAGTTGTATCCGATTTTGAAAAATCAGAAGTACTCGCAGATCACTACGAATTGGTTCATTTTCTTACAAAGGATTATGGTGATATTGATACTGAGAGGCTGGTCAACATTAGGTACAAAGAAATTGCGAACTCTACACATAATTTAGAGACAGTTGAACTGCAACGCCCCGAGAAATTAAAAAAGCTGTGTTGCGAACAGGCTCAAGGAAGGCACCGGATCATGATGGAATCCAGAACATTCTGCTAAAAAGGCATTTGTTCAAATTACTTATATTTTTAATTCCTGTCTTTTGCATTGTTACTTTCCGAATGCTTGGAAAACTGCGAACATCTTGCCTTTCCATAAAGCTGGTAAGGACAAGCTTTTTCCGTCAAGTTATCGCCCTATAAGCTTACTGCCAACTCTAGCCAAAGTTTTTGAACGCATAATTTATAATAGATTTTTGCACTTTGAGAACATGAATAAATTGTCAATTCCAGAGCAGTTTGGATTCAGACAACATAGAAGCACGGTTCAACAACTAATTAAATTGGTAACTACTATTAATACTAATTTCAATAAAAATATTTCTACGGTCACGGTTCTCCTTGACCTGAAAAAGGCATTTGATACCGTATGGCATAATGGCCTAATATATAAACTTAGCGAACTAAAGTTCCAACTTATTGAATTAAAATAGTGCGATCTTATCTCTCCGAAAGAAAGTTTAACGTAATAATAAATAGCACCAAATCAAAAGACAGAAGCATTGATGCAGGAGTTCCACAGGGTTCTATTCTTGGCCCGCTGTTCTTCCTATACTACATTAATGATATACCAGCGTTACAAGGAATATTGCGATCATTATTTGCCGATGATACAGCATTGTATTCTGCTTCTTGCAGCCCTAAAGTAGCTATGGATAAATTACAAAAATTTACCAACTCAATAGTCGTATTTTTTTATAAATGGAAATTAAATGTTAATGCTGATAAAACCGAACTTATAATTTTCACAAGAAAAAAATTTTAAATACTGCGTATCTTGTACTGCCTCATGTGCCGGAAGAACAAACTAAGTATTAAAAATAAGCTACTGCATTATAAAATGATTATTAGACCAGTTCTTCTGTATGCAGCTCCCGTCTGAAGTAGCGCATCTGACTCTACTATCTCAAGACTGCAACGCTTTCAAAATAAAGTTTTGAGGATTATCACTAATGCCTCCCTCAGAGACAGGAATATCGATTTGCATAAGAAGTTTAACCTTCCTCTTATCTCGGACCATATATATAGAATAACAAAAAATTTTTATGATAATTAAATGACCTTAGAAGAGCTCCAAGAAGCAAAACCCATCAGCGAAGAAGAAATGCCTTTTAAAATGAAATTCGGGATGCCATATCCCAAGAACCTGAGAGATTCATAACTAAAAGAGAAGCCCAAAGGTTGCCAAAGCCTCCGAGGGTCATCACTAATCCGCTTTAAGTTTTACAGAATATTTATAATATATTATATATCTCCATGGTATTTATTGTTTATGTGTTAATAAGTTTGTTTAGCTGCAATGATAATGTTCTTCGGACTGCGAATCTAAAAAGCTTGTCCATTTTTTCGTATCTCTAACAGTTCTCCAGATACTTATAGAAACTGACAATTTCAATCATTTTATGGAAAATTTTATATGCCTGCACTTGTTGAGACCAACAAGTTCCTAGTTTTCAATTTAAAAATCAGTTATTATAAAATTACAAGTTTTATCGGTTGTAATATTTTAATCCTTAGCAGATGTCAACTGTTTGGTCCCAACCTATCTGGAAATGGCAGGCCCTGCCGGTAGCAATAAAACCAATACATCAATTATCCTTTCGTGTCTCAAGACATCATGGTCCTAAAGACATATTGAAGATATTCAAGACAAAATCAAGACCAAATATTTTTACCCGGGCGTGGACGATCATGTCAGTATGACTGTAACTTTACGACTAAGCGTTAATACATATATAAACGTCTTATTTATCGGTTTATGTCAGGCGTAGCTTGAACGTTATGGAGTTTAAAACACAGTCGATGAAATTACCAATTTTATACTTTGATGTACTTGCGCAGCCGCATAATACACGAGAAAAGAAACGACATGGTGATTTACTACCAGACAGTGTGCGAACAGCGTTTTGTGGGCCATCCAATTGTGGAAAAACTAACGTTCTTCTCGCTCTAATAACACATCCAAATTGATTAAGATTTGAGAACGTATACGTTTACTCAAAGTCGTTAAATCAGCCAAAATATAAGTTCTTAGAAACGGTTCTGCAGTCTATAGATGGCGTTGAGTACTTTTCATTTAATTTGCATGAGGAAGTGATCAAACCGAATGAGGCAAAATCTAATTCAATGTTCGTATTCGATGACGTTGCATGCGAGAAGCAGAATAATATAAAAGCCTTCTTTTCTATGGGCAGACACCGAGACGTTGACTGTTTCTACCTATGTCAAACGTATGCACGCATTCCAAAACATCTAGTACGCGATAACTTAAATTTTTTAATACTATTTAATCAAGACGAGATGAACCTTAAGCGTATATATAATTATCATATTGATCATGTTAATACAGACATGTCTTATGCACGGTTTAAAGAATTATGTATAGCATGCTGGAAAAACCATAAACATGGATTTATTGTGATCGATAAAGATAGTGAATTAAATTGTGGTAGATATAGAAAAGGATTTGATTGTTTCATAAACGTGGACAACTAAATCCTATATGTATAAGGGTTATAATTATCAGATAATTTATTTTTGACTTTATATATGACTTTATTTATTGAGTTTATTATTGACTTTATTAATTGCCTTTATTAATTGACTTTATTAATTGACTTTATTAATTGACTTTATTTATGACTCAGTTGCATCAACATGTCATCACGAAAAGAGAGTGATCTCAAGCAAAGATATATTTTACATGAAATCACAAGAGCTAGTGAATCGACTCGAAATAAACATAAAATATTAAAATTAGGAAATGGAAGTGCTGAATTCAATTTAAACAATACATTTAAACAGATTGTTTCACCACTTAAGAAAATAGTTAATGGGCTTAAGACTGTTAAGGAACTGGATTCGGTAACCGGGAACAAAGAGGTGAAAAATAAATACGAGGATGACTCAATGGATGAAAAAAATGACTATGATGATTTTTATGATGATGATGATGATGATGATGATGATGATGATGATGATGATGATGATGATGATGATGATGATGATGAAATGGATGGTGGTGAAAATGCATACAAAACAGCTAATTATTTAGAAGATTTAGAATCAACAATTAACAATTCACAAAACGATATTGTTGACAAGTATCTCATCTTTTTAGGGGAGAGAAATAAAGTTATGGATAATGTTTGTGGCGTGCGGAAACTATCAAAAGGCAGATTAATGATTGGAGATTCACCGATAAGTTTTAATGGAAACTATATCAATGTAGGTGATTTACATTGACCTCAAACAAAAGTCTTACTTCAACTCCTCTGTAAGAAAATACCTATAAAGACAGCTATGTAAGTGGAAATTATTTTGAAAATTATTATAAAATTATAAATACAACAAATTCGCATCGAAAACTTTACAGACTAGGACGTCAGAATAGGCAGAGTCTACGAGTAGCGGTCCTCCGGGAATCGGATTCAAAACTACACATGCTGGCCATTATAATATAGATAAAAAGAGGATTTATAATGTTGCTGAAGCTGAAGATCAAGGTGATGCAGTCAATTTATATCTTATGCAAAATGTATCACTACATGAAACCAACACCCTGTACGAAGTTATACCTTCTTTACGAACTGAAATAGTTAATAATAATATGATGATTGAAGTTCTAGAGAGTTCTGTAAATAAAAACTCAAAAAACATGCGAGCTGATGTTGATACAAAACAAGAACTGGTGTATCGTTGTTCTACAGTCATTTCTCAATTGGATGTCAGACTGAGTGTGCTTGAAAATGGAGGAGAAAAGGCGAGGTTTGGTGAACGAGCTTCATAAAATGGCACGCAAAAACTATCCTCGCAGACATGTTGATATTCGAAAAATAGATGAACGTTGGCATGCTGATATTGTAGAAATGCAACCGTATGAACGAGAGAATAATATCTACAGATATATCAACTCCTGTATGTTAAAAACACCTCTCTTGGAGTGATCGTCTGAAACGACCACTCTTGCGTTGCTCGTCTGAAAGAACCATTGCGTTTTTCGAGTTGGCCCCTCGTTTTAGAACGCATATTTACACGGCAAACATCAAATAGGTTTAGTAATTATTACTCTCCGGTATAATAGATTATTTTATAATATTGTGAATTCACGGATTTCCAGGAATTCACGGAATTTACGGAATTCGAGAAATTCAAGTAATTCACGGAATTCGGGAATTCACGAAATTCAAGGAATTCACAGAATTACAAAAATTCACGGAATTCAAGGAATCCACGGATGTCAAGGAATTCACGGAATTCACGGAATTCAGGAAATTCACGGAATTCAAGGAATTCATTAAATTCACGGAATTCACAGGATTCAAGGAATTCACAGAATTAAAGGAATTTACGGAATTCACGCAATAAAAGGAATTCACGGAATAAAAGGAATTCAAGAAATTCGCGGAATTCAAGGAATTCAAGAAATTTGCCGAATTCAAGGAATTCAAGGAATACACGGGATTCAAGGAATTCAAGGAATTCAAGGGATTCACGGAATTCAAGGAGTTCATGAAATTCACTGAATTAAAAGAATTCACGGAATAAAAGGTAATCACGGAATTGAAAAAATTCGCGGAATTCAAGAAATTCGCGGAATTCAGGGAATTTATGCAATTCAAGGAATTCAGGGAATTCACGGAATTCAAGGAATTCAAGGAATTCAAAGAATTCAAGGAATTCGCGGAATTCAAGGAATTCACGGATTTCAAGAAATTCAAGGAATTCAGGTAATTCATGGAATTCAAGGAATTCACGGAATTCCGTGAACTCAAGGAATTCACGGCATTCAAGGAATTCAAGGAATTCGAGGAATACACGGAATTCAAGGAATCCCGTTAGTTGCCGGAATTCTTTGAATTCCCGAATTCCGTGAATTTCATTAATTCCTGGAGTTTCGTGATTTCTGCGAACTCCTTGAATTCCTTGAATTCCGTGAATTCCTCGAATTTCATGAATTCCCCGAATTCCATGAATTCCATAAATTCCATGAATTCCTTGAATTCTTTGAATTCCTTGAATTCCGCGAATCCTTGAATTCCCTGAATTCCGCGAATCCTTGAATTCCTTGAATTCCATGCATTTCTTGAATTCCTTGAATTCCGCGAATTCCTTGAATTCCTAGAATTCCTTGAATTCCTAGAATTCCGTGAATTTAATGAATTCCCTGAATTCCTAGAATTCCGTGAATTCCTTGAATTCCTTGAATTCCGTGAATTAAATGCATTCCTTGAATTCCGTGAATTTCATGAATTCCATGCCTTTCATGTATATCATTAAGCTATTTCCCTTTCGTCGAGCCTCTAGGGGTAAGCGTGACACTACCCGATTCGGGTAGTGTTTTTTTAGGTGGATTTGTAGTAAATGGGCTCACCACACCCACGACCGCCAACAGCAACGCAGTAGTAGCAGACGGTCACCCATCCAAGTACTAAGCGTGCCCAACACTGCTTAACTTCAGTGATCTAACGGAAACTGCTGCTTCCAGCGTGGTATGGCCGTTGGCCATGAATTCCGTGAAATTCATGAATTCCTTGAATTCCGTGAACTCCTTGAATTCCGTGAACTCCTTGAATTCCATGAATTCCACGAACTCCTTGAATTCCGTGAATTCCTGGAATTTCATGAATTCCATGAATTCCTTGAACTCCTTGAATTACGCGAATTTCTTGAATTCCGTGAATTCCTTGAATTACTTGAATTCCATGAATTTAATGCATTCCTTGAATTCCGTGAATTTCATGAATTCCTTGAATTCCGTGAATTTCTTGAATTCCTTCAATTCCTTGAGTTCCGTGAATTCCTTAAATTACGCCAACGGCCATACCACGCTGGAAGCACCAGTTCCCGTTAGAACACTGAAGTTAAGCAGTGTTGGGCGCGGTTAGTACTTGGATGGGTGACCGTCTGATACTACTGCGTTGCTGTTGGCGGTAGTGGGTGTGGTGAGCCCATTTACTACAAATCCACCTAAAAAACACTACCCGAATCGGGTAGTGTCACGCTTACCCCTAAAGGCTCGCCGAAAGGGAAATAGCTTAATGATATACACGTGAATTCCTTGAATTCCGTGAATGGCACGAATTCCTTGAATTCCGTGAATTTCATGAATTCCTTGAGTTCCGTGAATTCCTTGAATTCCGTGAATTCTTTGAATTCCGTGAATTCCTTGAATTCTGTGAATTGCTCGAATGCTGTGAATTCCTTGAATTTCGTGAATAGGGTCATCCAAAAAAATCTTGTTTGCCTTATAGTTAAGTTTTTTATAAACTTTGACTCCCAAAGAATTAAAATGTGAAATTAAAACTTAATTTCGTTCATTTAATAAGTCATAATAATTTATTAAAAACCCTAGTAGCAAGATAACTGCAGACTGCAGACTGGCGCCAGAGTCTGGTATAGCAGATCCTGGCCCAGACTGGTCATGATATACACCAGAGAAAATTAAAATAACGTAAAATGGTACTAAATAGGTTTCTGTAATATTTTTCACTATATTTCAGCCCTTTCTAGGAGAATATACTGCGCGGACGTCACTAAATTTCAGGCGAGACACACTGAAATATTACAAACATAACCCCTTGTCGTATAAACTTATTGCATGTTTGGGGATACTTGTGAATCATTCAGAGTTCCTATTGCTAGATTTTCAATTTCATTAAATAATTTCTACATTAATTACTAGTGTTTAGACTAAATACCAGAATCTGGTTCCTCTATTCACCAGATTCTGTTTATCGTCTGGTCTGATCATTTCTCCCGCCAGTCTGGTCGACTAGAGGGAGCAGATGCTGAGTCAGACTCTGGCCTCTGTCATACAAGCCAGACGTTGCTACTAGCGAAGTGATAAAATATCCACCGTAAATGTCGATTTATAAAAAAAAACATGTGGCGCCCTCACGGCGCGAAACACGTGGTGTGCCGTCACGCGCCGTCAAAACCGAAGCAAATACTAATACATGGTCAGTTTGATAAAAACAATTGAAATAATTAAGTATTATCAACGTTTTTTGGCTAAAAGGGTTTATTTTCATGGAGTATCAGTATCCCTGGATACATTAAAGCTAGTTGCGATAATTTTCCAAAAATGATTGCAGTTATGATAAATAATTTTTTTTCGAAGTGCTCCAATTTCAACTTTGCTGAGACTCGAGGAATAAAAGCGAAAAAATAAGTAAATGGGATGAATGACGTTAATCCTTTAAAACATTTATTTTTATTTATTTAATTTATTAATTTGGAATGATAATTGCTTCAGGCGAATCGTAACATATATGCAATATTGCATCCAGAAAACCTAACCTCAC
>CAKNWW010332267.1:0-14314 GCA_932074435.1 Andricus kollari
GTGTAATAAATAGAGCAGTTATTTAAAATCCAATCAGGTTTTTGACCAAAATGTATCTGATATTTTCGAGATATTTGGTAGCATCACTCTTTTTAGATATAGGATTGCATGAGACTATTCTGATACTATATTTCAAAATGTATGCTACTATTGAAACTATTTTAGACTTCTCAAATGATTCCGAGGTCTGTATTTGCATTTTCTGGATGAAAATGTAGCGAACTATTTTCTGAAGAAATGCAGAAATGTAGGCAGAATTAAGACTCACGAGAATTGGCTTGTTCGATCCGATCCGACCATTGATTAATTTATTTCCAAGGATCAGATGATTGTACTGATGTGGTCGATTGAATGGGCACTTTTCTCAGTAAATTATAGAATGAGTATGCGTGCAGGAGCGAAAAAATAAGACCTGGTGGAGTTTCGCACGATCCCACGGAGCCACGCGATACTTCAAGCAAGCCACACACATGACCCCGCGACCTTAAACCAAGAACTCTTTTCCGCTTCTGCGTTTCTCTTCTCTCCACCCCTTG
Source organism: Andricus kollari (assembly GCA_932074435.1). NCBI lineage: Eukaryota > Metazoa > Arthropoda > Insecta > Hymenoptera > Cynipidae > Andricus > Andricus kollari. The sequence continues at coordinate 537 of CAKNWW010332267.1, forward strand.
CACAAGCGGAACATAGAGCCTACGACATGGGACTCCGGAGATTAATATTATCTCGCGCAAGCTGTAAAGTGTAAAGGGAGGTCGCCAAGATCCTAGACACCTTTTGCCGACTACATCTTTCTCGAGGCCAGAGCCTGCCTGCCATATTAATATCTCCATCTTATAAATCACCTATTATTATTATACCGCCGCATTCATTCCTCTTTGCTGTAGTATCGTATGTAGTTGTAAGGGAAAAGCAAGATTCAATTTATAGGAGGTCCAAATATAAATTACAGCTACCACCCACATAAATCCAATATTTCTTCAAATTAAAATATTCGCGCAAATCCATGTATCATGAAATATTGCATTTACTGGTGAAAAGATTTAATTTTATGATTCAAAACTTTCAACTTCCTATCTCCCTTATAGGTTTTCAATTAATTCCATTAATAGGAGCGTCCATTAATTACGTAAGACCCTAAGGGGGGTGGAGGCAAGGGTACTCGAAATTTTAGACCCCCTCCCCTACTGGAAAGATTCATAAGACCCTCCCCGGGTTTTTTACTTGAGGTTCTATATTTTTACTCAATATATCAAGAATATATCAATTCTTTTCACTGTAAACGAGATTTCAAGGGATTACAAAGGATTGCAGATTCTTGATGTCCATCACATTCCAATACAATCTAATTATATTTCGAGAAAATCTCAACTTATCTCAAGTCTCAAATTATCAACATGAAAAACTAATTTGAAAGGATTTTAAAAGATTTATAAATATTTCTAAAGCACTCGGAGGATTTCAAGAGATACCGAAGTATATTTTCACGAATTTTGAAGAACTTTAGGGCATTTTAAATAGATTCCGAAAATTTTAAAGAGATCTAAATTAATTTTATAAAATTCAAACAGATTTCACGTGTTTTCAATAGATTTGCACAGATTTTAAAGGAATTGAAGGAATTTTAACATATTCAAAGGTGTTTTGATGATTTCACGGGATTTCAAAGAACTTTAAGAGATTTCAAAATATTCCAAAGATTTTAAAGGATTTCGAGGATTCCAAAAGATTTCACTGAATCACAAAGAATTTTGAGGAATTTTCACAGTTTTTACAGGATTTTAAGGGATATCCAGGATGATCAATCGTTTTAAAGGTAGTTTTAAAAGTTATGTACGATATCCATGAAATTCATAAGGTTTTAAGGTATATTAACATGAAGTAAAAAATCTTAATGGATTTACCAAATTGTAAAAGAACACCAGATTTCAAAGGATCTCGTAATATTTTGAAATGTTTCGTAGAATTTGATAGATTTTTACCGATTTCAGGAGATTTCAAGCGATTTCAAGAAATTTCCAAAATACAATGGTTTCAGGGGGATATTAAGAGATTATGTGTAATATTCACCGAAGGCATAGGATTTCAAGGGATATTCACATAATTGAAAACATTTTAAGGGATTCACCAAATTTTCAAAAGAATTCACAAAATTTTAAAGGGTTGCAAAAATTTTCAGAGATTCCACGAGGTTTCATAAAAGGTGTATATCAGATTTGAAAAATCGTTGATATGTATTTATTAGACGTGTGTAACACGAAATATTCATTAATAAAGAAAAAAACAAACAAATTATGACACCATGTCTATAATATTATAGACAGTAATTTTAGCAGCTTAAACTGGTTTCTATTAGCATACTTAAAATAATAATTAGAAAGAGGAAACTTACATATAAAAAATACTTTGCCCCCCTCCCCCCAACAAGCAAGTCTCCGTAATATTTTCCGAACTCCCTCCTTTTCCCATTCGTTTATATGCCTACTCTACGTTTTTGTTTTGTATTCATTCAGATCTTCTCTTTTCGGAAATATCGAAAATTATTATTTTTTAAAACCTTATAATAGACTTAGGCGTTCAATGAAGCCTATAAAAGCCTATGAAATTACGAATTGAATTTTTAAAGGATTTTGAAAGTTAACATATAAAAATTGACTATTGTTTCAAAATTTTTGGCGGATTTTTTAAATGTACATTTTTTTCTTGTTTAGGAAAATTGGCAAAAAAAAATGTTTCTTTTCAAGCTGACGAAATTTCAGGTTCGATGTATTTAACTTTTCCCAAAATGCGTACATATGAATCAATCTATAACGAACATTTTACAAACATTTTTTTTTAAATTGTAAATTGAACATATAATTATTGTTTTAATTTATAATTTTGTATTAATATTTCCTATAGTAAAAACTATATATATGCAAAATTTTTCGATAATTTTCAACCAATAGGTTCTGTCGCCAACCTGCGTTATTCTTAGATTTAATACTCTAGTTACACTTTTTCCCAAGTAAATAGTAACAATATAATCATTCTTTTCCCCAGCTCACACGATTCGATTAATTTTAGTATTTTCCCTCCGCGCTACGCTCCAACCGATGAAATGATGTTTAAACTTTTTTCTGCTAATATATCCTATTTAAGATTTAGGAAATAGAAAATTTATTATAGAACTTATAAATCATATTTATTTAACAAGCAAATTTTCATAGGCAAGTAATCAAAAATAATTTTTCGTACTGCCATATTTTATTAAATACTTGGTTAATAGAAGTTATTAAGAAGTTATTGAATTCTTAGATATATAAAAGTGAATAATTCGTACATTAAAGACGATTATTAAAAACAAAAGCTTGTGTTCAGAATGCAATATTTAAATATAATTTTTTATTTATATGTTTTTTCTGTATTTTTCTAGTATTGAAAGACAACAAAAATAAAATAAAATGTATTATTTTAACATTCTTTGTCACGCTCGAAATACGAAAATACTCTAACATGTGTCGTCCTGAATCTTACGTAGCAGCTTTAAGTAAATAGGCTTATGTTGCTTTACTAATTGATTAATTGCAGGAAAGTGAGTGCTGAAAGTACATAATAGCATTTCTTCGTGCGCAAAACTTACACGGAAAATGACAAAAATTGCATTCTTATCTCGTTTTTTCAGGTGAAATTCTTTCTTTTTGTTCGATTAAAAATGGTATAAAAGTCTGAAACGAAGTTAGAAAGGTATCAGTAATCCTTTAAAATGAAACCTGCAATTACCTCTTTCGTCGTTGTATTGTTCTGCTTGGGTCTTCTTTTAGCTCCAACTGGCTCAAATGCTCAGACTGTTGGTTAGTATATTCAACATGGAAATAAATTAATAATGAGATTTTGTGCTGTGAAATTCATAATTTAAGTTACGCTTGCAAATCTAACACTGAACTTTTTGGAGAAATTGAATTAAAAACTCATGTAGGTATTTTCATATGGTAATTTTTCAACGATTGCTGGTCGCAAATTTAGATTGAAGAATAGAGATGTATAAGAATTATAAAGGCATGCATGACAGACTGACACGTGACCGATATGATTTTTTTTTTAAATTGTTTTTTCAATTTCAATCACCATAAAATATATCAGTGAAACGTCAGAAATATGTTACGAGACAAATAGAAGGGTAAAAAGTGAAAAAGTATAATTGTTTAAAACTTTGAAAAAATTGTTTTGTCTTAAAATCATTGACAAAATAATAGCGCAAAAAGTAACAGATTCTTTTTCTGAAAATTTTGTCAAAATTTGCACGGTGATAAAATATCCAATTTTCAAATTACAAAAGTGAGAATTCTCTTTTTAGCTATTGAGTAGCTGGATCGATACAAATAAAGTTTGATAAACAACATATTAATATTATTTTGATTCACTTCTCGCATCTCTTTCTGCCACCAATAACCCTAAGATAAATTCTAGATCCACCCTGACTAAATGTCCAAAGTAAATCTAAAATAATTTAAATACTTTGTTCACAACTTTAGAGGTGCAAGAAATGCTTTCTCATATACTTCTAATTTCTATTTGGCGAAATCGATTATTTCGATACCAACTTTTAAATAACAAAAACCGTTTCGTCACTTTTAAATGAAAATAGTTACATTTCAAACTATTTGAAACAAAACCTACAATTCTCTGTGCTCCTTAAATCTCCATCAGTTCAATTTAACTAAATATTAGTCGAATTTAGCCAATTGTGAGTATAAAAATGATAATAACCAACTAAAAGTGAAATATAACTGAAGTTTGATTAATAATAATATGTTGAATGCTAACTAATTGAATTATTTCCTTACTTTTAGCTTTACTGTGACTCATTTTTTACTATATATCTTATTTAGATTTAGATAGTATAGAGAAAATGCACACTAGCCTAAGTTGTACCGTCTTAGTCAACAAATTTTAGAATACAAAAAATATTCCAAATGGGATATGATTGAGAGGTGAGTCATTCCAAAATTTGTTTAAAATCGTTCGCGGGACCATTTCTGCGGGGCGATTAGGATGGCGATTTTTTTCTACTAATAGTTGCCCAGAGACCACCAAAAACGAAGTATTAAATGTTTCAAATTAAAACTTCACGTAATTTTTTTTTAACTTTAATTTTTCATCAATTGTATTTTCATTTTCAAACCTGCATAAAAAAGCAACTCATAACCAATTTTATAGTTTAATGGCTGCATTTATTCGTTTCAGAGAGTAAGTTTTTCAATTTGAAAAATATTTTTACATCAAAGAAATATTTTTCAAAATAAATCGTGAAATCCGTTAAAATATAGTTAGTTTAAAAAAACCAATGTACCTCATAAAATAAAATACACAGAAAAGCCTCGGAGAATTTTTATGTACAAGGTGAATTATGAACTTGCATATAACATTCACATAAAAACTTTTGACTATAGCAATGAAAACGATGTGAAAATGGTAAATTTGATCAAAAGTAGCTTGGATGACTTTCTAAATCTTTGTGTAAAAGCAAAACAAAGGGTTGAATAAAAATATTTCCACGACATTTTTTTTTAGTATTGCATACTTATAACTTTATACAAAAACGAGATCGCTGAACTTGAAAAGAAGAAATTAGCAGCTCTTTTAAGTTTGGTGAAATTCAGTGAATTTGTAGGCAACTTTGAAGATGTCCTTATTTTTTTTTTTATTAGTAAAAAAATCGCCAGCTAAATGCTGACATGGTCGCGTGGAATTTTGGCTGGAATTTAAAAAAAACTTTGGAATGACCAAGGTCAGTTTTACATTACCATCGTCGTCCATTATTTAATAGAAATTTTAAAACTGATTTTTAAGAAGAGTAATAATTTCATCTTACATGGTTCACATTTTTCTATCATAATTGTACGTACGGAGTGTCAAATATAAAATAAAATAAATAAATAAAAAAAATTACTTATTATAGAAAAATATAAAACAAGTAAAAAAGAGTTATTATTTTCCTTAAAAATGAGTTTAAAAATTGTAAATTAATTTTTTACAATTATAATAATATAAAAGGGGATTATTTTATATGTATACAAATTTAATACATGCAGTCTTAAGACATTGATCACATCCGATTTTGAATTATTTTTTTTGAAAATATTGTTGAAATCACCCTCATCCACGTGTATTTCCGTGTAGGGATATTTTATCCTGAGTATCTAAAGCTATACTCAGACTCAAATTAAAAGGTAAATAAGAGCGAAAAATGCAAATTAAAATCGATTGGACTTAACCTTGCTTTATTGCAGCGCCACCTAGTTGCATATTGCAATTGAGTGAGTGTGACAGCAGTTCTACCTGCTGCCCAGGATTAACATGCCGTAAGTTTCAAGTACATACTATTAATTTCTAAGGGAAGTTTTTATAAAAAATTTTAATAAACTTAAATATTTAAAGCCAAGAACATTTTTTATTCAATATTGTATTCATTTGTTAAGTAAACATATGAAAATTAACTTTAAGTTTTCTAACACTGTAACTTAAAATAAAGTTTTGAAACTTCTCATCGTTAATAATTTGATAATATGTGTCCCAGTATGAATAAAACAATTGACATCCAGGTTTTTCATGTTTGCAATACATTCTGTAATACAACACTAGGATATCTAAGCAAAAAATAAAAATTCTGTATATCACGTTTTTTGTGTTCATACAAAAAAGGACATTATGGGTGATTCTAATCTAAAAAAGCAGCCGGAATTGAAAGTATTTCATTGTTGAAAAAAAACTCTAACACAAATTCTGGAAATATGTTCGCTAGAATTACCAGCACTCTTAATGTGAATTTTCGAAAGCCTGTAACTTGATTTCTAGTTACGTGATTTGTTTTAGGGTTTTCGAAAGTTTGTTTCATACCCTTCCATACTATTTTATAATTTAAATACAAAATTGAACAATTTTTTGTAATAAATTAATGATTCATTTGAATTGTTGCAACTTAGGCCTCATTTATTGTTTTTTAATTGTCTCAAAAGAAAGCTTGACTTTTTTACTATGAAAAATGTGAAAGAAGAAAATACATAAATTAATATTTTCCGAGATACAGGGTATACCGAAGAACACTTTTAAAACATACCACTTTTTTATTATTTACACTGATTAGGAATTTCCCAAAGTCATTGATAAACCAACCCTATTCCGAAATGTTTACCAGTGAGTTTGAAGAAGTTTAAACACTCTAAAAATTGTCAGAAAAAAAATAAAAAGTAAAAAGTTATTCTGAAACATTAACAGGAATTTTCTTGAAATAAATCTCTTTTCACTATAATAATTATTCCTTATTAAATTATTAATTACTCATCATGCAATAATTATTACTTGTTTGTGCAAACAAAATAATTGTATGAATGGGTGTAAAAAATACTTTCTAAAACCCTCATATACATTTAAATCGCTTAATTAGAAAGCGAGATACAGGCTTTTGAAAATATCTGATTGAGTGCTGTTTGGTAGGCGGACATATTCCCAGAATTTAAAGACAATCGAACAATATATGACTAATTGCGGCAGTAGAGAAGTAATGCCCCATGTATGGACTTGTCCATATAATGAAACCCGCATTAAAGTATTCATATTAACGAATGAAAATTTCACATTTTTCAGAAATAGTTACTGTACTGATATTCCGTATAGGCTTGTGCCTGTAGGGTACTCGCCAAAATTTGTGGATGCAGAAGAAGAATAACTCCATTCTCTCAACTTGTGAAGACAATATCCAAAAATTAACACAATCGTACTTATTATTTCATTTATTGTAACCATGCACTGTAACTATCAGGAGTGAGACTGGATAAATAAATCCACATTTTATTTCCAAAAAAATAATATTTTTTCTTGTAAGGAGTAATTTGATTACTGATATTGGAATATTCTATAGAGGTCAAGAAAATGATTTCTCTAGAGTTTATTCAGAGAGTATTTACTAAAACAAATAATTGTATGTCGAAAATCAGAAGACATTTTTTACGAATATTTTGAATGCTTGTACATTTTTTGAGATATTGATTAATCCGTACATTTCAACTACATTTGTTCAAATATCATGAATATTGTAACTCAAATCGAAAACTGTGATTTAATCCTCTGAGAAATTACAGACATACATTGGGTAATAAAATCAGTTCTCTTTAAAAAGTAAAACGATTTAAACAAAATTGAAGAGCATATGAGAAGTAGTGCCGTTTTTCAATATAATGTTAATGAAGAAACACAATTTTTTTTAATTTACTAAATAGGGACATTGCCTGTAACGCTTAGCCAAGATTTTACACGAAAGTTCAAGCGTTCGATAGCTCAGTTGGTTAGAGCCTGCGGCGTGGCGTGGCGTGAGTTAGATTTATGGTTAGGTAGTTTTTATAGGGTTTGAATCCTCAGCGATTAATTAAGATTTTTCAAACCGTTTAAGCATCCGATTATATGTATAAGTGACAATAAGTTTTTAGGCGTTTAATAAATTGAGTGTAATAATAACAATATCAAAAATAACTTTTTTTCGTTGTTAAATTGCTCTAACAGATTTTGCATCCGCTTCAATTTACATTTTACTGAACTCTAATATAGAGTTCATAACCTGCGCGCCAGTAAATGTTATATTGCCTCGGATTTTCAATAATATTGAAACGTTCTATAAATCTAGTAAAAATAGTTCATTACATCGGGATATTTTATAGAGGCCAAAAAAACGATTTTTCCATCATTTATCTATAGCATAGAGCAGGCAGTAAAAATCAACTTCCAATTAGTCAAAAATGACTAATTTAAAAAAAATTAGTCTGAATTAATTAATTGTAATTTAGTAACTCACTGGAAAATTACCAATATGTAGATAATTTAAAGAATTGGTAAAAAAAGTAGCATAGATTATGTTTTTCATCTTGAATAATTAGTGAATTTATTTCAATTCAAATTTCATATTTAGCTGCATAAATATTTTTCAAGAGAATATTTTTATTTGATTTATATTTTGTGAAATATGTTTGTGAAATTTTTCAGTATTCCGCGCGATTTTTTTTTCTGGTAGTATTCGAGCGACTCTATACGGGAAATAGGCGAGAACGTCTTTTGTTATCGTTTTAACTGCTGAGAAGTCTACTCACTTTGTTTCGTTTGAACGATTTTCTCGTCCCTACGAAAAGATCGAGCAGTTTAACCTAAAAAAAACTACTTTATGAAACATGCTTTATTTAAAGAAAATTAGGATTTCATATTGAAACAATTACATCTCTATTGAATTATACCAAAATAAAAGTTTCAAGTGGTTTTCTTTTAAAGCGCTTAGATTTTTTTATAAAATGAGTGCAAGTCAACGTCACTGTCGCTAGATTCGGCTTCGGAATTTTCAAAGTTAGAATCCTGATTTTTAGTATGATCTTGCACCATCGGAATGTAATATTCTTTTTATATACTTTTTCGAATTTACTGATCGATTCTTTCGCCATTTCCTTGCCCCAATCCGTTTCATGAGTGGTTTCAACCTTGTGTCTTGGGTCAAGAACAACTGCTGCACAGTACATTTCATACGCTTCATTAACTTGGCTCGCGCCGAAAAAAGTGCTTCACGTATGTTATTGTCGAACACAGTTACGTCAAATTTTGTATCTATTTTCTCCTATCCTTTATCAATCTAATCAAATTACAAGTTAAACTCAACTATATCTATAAAGGCAGCGTCACAATTTCTCACCGCATAGTGCATTGGACAATACCTTACAACATTTCAGGTACTTATGAGTAGCTTCTAAAAGGATGCAGTCTGATTCAGATAAGACAAGATCTTGAAGTTCGTTGTTCGTGGCACACAGCAACTTTAAAGGTTCTTTCAGCTTCACTCTTTTGCCTATCATGAGGTCAGTTGAATTCCATCGGATCTTTATGTCAATTTCTGGCGCTAACTTTTTTACGTTTAGATTAACGCAACAACAGTCTAATTTACACCTTATTTGCTCACTTTATTTTATTTCTAGAAACAATGTTCTTAACTTTTTAACAGGAGTTCAGTTCTCGCAAAAAATCTTGTACGGACAAATTTTCTATGTAATCTATATATCGAAAGTGCTGGTTTTCTTTGTCGAAAGTAACACCATATTCGTTCATAATTGCTGAAAATTCCTATATAAAATTTGTATTGTTGGCAACATTGTCTAATGTAGTGACCTATTATAAAAAGGAAAAAGTAACTAAACTGCGGGTAACAGTTATGTTAATTTTAAGTCACAATTACGAAAATGTATATTTCAGAATAAATTTACTTAAAGAATAGACTGTAATAGAAAAAAAGGAATCTTTTCCTATTTTTTTTTATTTTCTTATTTCTTTATCATTGTGCGAAATTCAAAAAATATCCATCTGCAAAATCTTATTGAGTTTCTGACAAACTTCTCAGAATGGGTTTGTTCTCAATTCACTATATATTTACTTGTGAGTCTTATACCAACTTGCTCGTTTTATCAAAGAAAGCTTTTTTAATTTTTTTAGTATTTTAAATGATACAAAAGAATAAATTATGTATTTTAAAAAAAAAAAATGTATTCTTCGAAAATTAAATATTAGTAAAAAAAATCACTTTATTATTACTGATTGACGTTTGGGACGACTGACAAATCCCGAAAAATAAAATTCTTGACACTGTGAAATTCCCGAATTGGAAAATTCTCAAATAATGAAATTCTCGAATAATAAAATTTCCAAATAACAAAATTCCCAAATTCCAAATTTCCCGAATTATAAAATTCTCTAATAATAAAATTCCCGGAATGTGAAGTTCCCTAACAGTTTATAATATTAATGAATTGAAAAATTTCCGAATAATAAAATACCCGACAGAAAGTTGTCGATTTATAAAACATCCGAACTAGAAAATTATTAAATTATGAAATTCCAAAATATAAAAAATGGACAAAAAATTTATTATACATAAGAAAATTAATTATAATATAATTTGTATTGTAATCATTTAAATAATTTTATAAATAAAACTACCTTAATTATTTAAATTCGAGAATTCTATAATTTGGGAATTTTTTAATTCGTCAATTTTCTGTCGGGAATTTCAAATTCGGTAATATTAAAAACTGTTGGCATTTTCATTATTCGGGAATTTTCAAATTCGATAATATTACAAACTGTTGGCAATTTAATTATTCGAGAATTTTGCAATTCGGTGATATTATAAACCGTTCGGGAATATTATCATTCGGGAATTTTCCTATTCGGGAATTTGATTATTCAGGATATTTATAATTGCGAAATTTTATTTTTCGGGAATTTTCCTATTCGGGAATTTTATTATTCGAAAATTTTATTATTCGCGAATTTTATTATCCGGAAATTTTCCAATTCGGATATTTTACAGTGCCGGGAATTTTATTTTTCAAGCTTTTTCAGACGTCCCTGACGTTTGGATAAATAAAAATTTTGTGATATAATTACTTTGCTGTTATAAGTAATTCAAGTAGATTTTTATTTATGAAACGTCCACATCGTAAGAAACTTTCGACGAATTATTCATCATCGAACAAGTTTATTGTGAGATATTTTCTAGCCACCCATTCGACGGTGTTATTGTTTTATTTAGTATGATCAAATTTCTAAAGTTAAAAATTAAAACAAAGATATAACAGTACAGAAATGTCTGAAAAAATATACATTCAAATTTCTATCTGAAATAATAAATTTTCTGTATCTTTTTTATAAAAGATAACTATTTGCAAGGTATAACTTGAAAGCCTTAAAGCATTTAAAAAATTTCATGTATCGTGAAGAATTTTTCAATTTTTTAATTTATTTAATTTTTCAGTGATATTTTTTTCAAAGTTTCACATTTCAAATCTTATAACTTTAGGGTAGCTATTCTCTGATGTTGCCGAAAACTTGTACTTAAGTTAAGTATGTATCTTTTATAGTACCTAAAAATTAAAATAAACTTATAATTGTATATACTTGTATTTCTTGTGTATCATTAGGAAAGGCTAAATCGAACTGATCCGAATGGTAATTTTTTGATTGTCTTTTTGTTCCCGCTGTGTTGCCATCTTTCATTTTAATAATTTTTTCCTTTACACTTAGCGAACTTTTCCTTTTTCTCTGTGTACGTGTATTCAAAAACCCTGTCCATAACTTCGATTTTTCTTCTTTTGCGATCACTAGATAACACAGCTTCACTGTCCGGTAAATCAACACTAGTTATAGTAATAAAAAATATAAAATTTTATGAAGAATTTTTTGAAAAAAATACTCTTTTCATAAAGAGTGGCATTTTTGAGTTTTTGTATCCGTAGCGCAATTTCTTAACGCTTGTGCAGAAATCAAAATGATATCACACGTAACGAAGAAGAATCTGATTAAAAAGCAACTGACGTTTGTGATTGACACTTGACAGATCAGTTGAGGTATCACTTTCTCGGTAATATCGCTCGGTATCATTCGAAATTTAGGACGAGATGAGACGATATTACGAGACAGTTGAAAATCTCGTCTCGCCGTGCATATTTAGTATTTATAAAAGGAATGATCTCGAAGCCGGTGAAGGGGTGGTCCTTGGCCACTACTAACCAAACCAAGTAAAATATTTTTAAAAGGCAAAATGAAAATTTTTAATTTTTCGCTGATTTTTCTGTATTTCGGTGATTAAAAAACGTCTGCACAAGGAAAATTATGTGCCTCAAAAATCGTGGGCATTTCGTAAAAATCAAAAGTTAAAATATGTACATAAAGGGCTTTTCTTTCAAAGTTACATGTCAGCAAAAAAATGTTGACCTACAAATTCCATTTTATTTAAAAGAATAACTTTTGTCTAAAACTTTTTTCAAAAAATTTAGAATATTTTGAAATATTAAAAAAAGCAAGTAAATAATGGAAAAAATATTACTTATTTCTATCAAATTACCAGTCTAAAAATATCTTTGGAATAAAGAGGTTTTTATATTTTAAAGGCCTAAAGCTGTTCGCAAACTAACATTATTTTAGTGAAAATACAAACAAAAAAATTTATATCAAATTTTCGGCAAATAAATCTATCATTATTATAATAAATTAACACTTTTCTAACCAAATAAATTAGAGAAGAGCTTAAGAAAGCATTTCTAATGTTTCTTTAAGTAATATATTTAAAATAATAGTTTGATGATGAAAATATAGTTTTTGAACAATTTTTCATACCAAAATTGAATTAAACGTTAAACACAATTTCATAATATGCTTACTTTACTGAAAGTGAATTTTTCGTGATACATCCCATTATAATTTCCATTCAATTTTTTTTGAGTAATATCAGAGAGAGAAGCAGTAATATTATTATATAATATATTATATTGTATCTATATTAGAATTATAATATCAAAATATATCATATAATGCAGTTTTCATATTATTACGTAACATAATTTTTTATATTTAATAGAACTTATAGAATAAGTATGTATTCCTTTGGGTTTGAAATTTCCGGCCTTAACAAATTATTGAATTACAGATTTCAGTGTTCAATCAAATTATCCATATAATTTGCGTTTACATAATAAAATATATACTTGCATGTGTTTCTTCAAGTGTCTGGTGCTTTTTTTTACTAAAATTACATCAAAGGTATGCATTTTCTTGTAATTATTGTTTGTTCTATTTATATTGCTTCTTACTAAAGAATTATATATTTTTTACAAAACATTTAATGTGATCGTAGTTTCGGACGAATATCAAAGTAATTTCTTTATCATATTATCAGATAATAAATACATTATATTATTGAATATTAATTTATATTATTCTTAAACAAGAATAATATAAATTAGGAGTTTATACTGCAAAAAGGCCAAAGCAGGCAACGAAACGTCAAGCAGAAGCTTAAAAGAAAGCTGAGCAGAATAGAAAAAGAATCATTAACAATATAGAATAACTTTTACTTTCCTGTGAGATTTCGCAATATTTCGTTGTAAGAATAATAAATAAGATAATATATTTTCTTTTATCTGTTTAATTTACGAACTGTTATATTCTAAATGTTCAGGATATAATTTCAGTGTTGGAAAAACAACCGACCTTGATTTAAAATAAAAGATAAAGTATGATGATTTAAAATTTAGTAATAAAGTTTCGACTTTTTCAAACAAAGTCCGCATTATTTCTTTGCAGACACTCGTTATATATTTTTAAATCAAGAAGATACTCACTTACACCCTAATCTTAAGTATCCTGAGAATTTAAAAAGAAGAAACAACCCTCCTTGATCTTTCATTCATAATATATTATTCATTCATTAAGCTTATGGACATACTAATTTCACTATTTTGTGCAAACTGCGCGCATGCTAACAAATATTGACTATGCGAAAAAATGCGTTTCTATACGTATTTAGAATTTAGCAAAAAAGTTTTAAATATATGTCTTAAGATTTGTTTTTGATTTTTTTTTGTGAGATAATAACACTTCCGTGGAAATG
>CAKNWW010332270.1:0-12875 GCA_932074435.1 Andricus kollari
ATTGGTAACTCAGTTTATAGATGGCCCCTGAGGATTTATTCCTCTTTACTAGTTTAGAGTTTAATATTCAAAGCGACGAACCAGGTTGAGCAATCTCGAAGGGTGTCCTCGATTCTTAAAGAAGGTTGTCGCAGAAAAGACCTTATGGATCTCTCGTCTGAATGTCTGCTTTGTTTTATGATGTCTTGACGTTAATGGTTTGACATATTGTGAAAGGAATTTCATATTGTCATTTTCTTCAGGCGCTTTGTAATTAGGGACAAGTTCGAACTGTTTGAATATAGTGAATAGATTGCAATTTATCGTCAATATTGTCGCCAGGTTTTTTTCGAATATAAGTTTGTTTAAACTGGCATTAATCAGAGCTAGATAATAAAAGAATAATAAAGTAACTCCTGACATTTACGATCAAAATTAATTTACATTTTTTCTACAGGTACTGTTTTTACGCAGAATAGAAATTTCGAAACTTATGTCAGGTTTGATACTAATTATTGAAAAGTTACCAATTTTTTAAAATTATTACTTGAATCCCTAAAGTATGGAAAATTAAATTATTTGCATAAAACCACTTTCAATTTGAACTTAAAGAGGTACTTTTAACGGAACCTAATACATAACATATTAAACTTAATAATCCAGCTCTTTAAATATTGGAGACTTGTGAAATTAGGTTCATTCTAATACCATGCGAGCAATTTTATCATAGTTTATGGGGCTTCATTATTTTAATAATTGCAAGTTTCGTTAAGTTAGTTTTGTTTAATTTCTTCTAAATTTTAAAGGATCTAATTAATTATTGACAAACTGACTTAGAAGATGAAAGGTTTAAAAATATGCTAATATTTTTTATATCTTCTACCTGCCATTATCATTTCAAATTATTTTGTTTTTCAAATACTTAGAATTTCAAAATAAAAGCATTATTCAGTTAAAAGTCAATATAAAAGCTTTTACATTTCTAGGCTTTTAGAATGTTTGAAAAATTTACATTTTTTAAATGTACAGTTTTTAAAATACTAATTTAAATTCTACGTTAATACACTATAACTAGAAAATGTTCCAGTATTCAATTATTCAACTTTTTGTTTGAAACCATTATTATGAGAGATTTTAAGTTTGAAGCTTTCAAATTGAAAAAGTTTTTTAGTTGAGACTGAAAAACATTGTCTCAAATTGTCTGATTTAGTTATATTTATAACTGAAGCTTTACTAATTATTGTATTATACAATCATCACAGGTTGTCATCTATTCAAGTTTTTTTTACCTATTTTGCAATTTGTCACCTATTTCTAAAGTTTATCACCTTTTTCACCTATTTTTGAAATGTAGTCTCTCTTTACCCTTTTTCAATTGACAAAGTAAATTTTATTTACAATTTTAATTTCCAAAAACTTGTTTGACCCTATTCATTTTAATTCAGTTTTTCAATTTTGTATTAATCCGGTAAAATACTTGTCGTTTCATTTCCTTTGAAATGATGCAGTGGGAATTTTTCCTGTTTGATAATTATAGTGTGACGTATACAACATTTAATGATATGGTAATAAGCATTGATGTACAGGTTTATTTAACTGTTAAAACTTTTTTTCTCACTAATTAATGAAAAAATGTACCTTTTTACCCTTTTTAAAGAGAATAGTGTTGCCTAAGTACACTATAAATCCAAAGTTTGGAATAGGTACTGTCCAATTTGTTATTTTTAATTAATACAATTATTAATTACACTGAAACTTGGAATTATGCCCGGTTTGGGGCATTGCTTGCAGTGGCCTTGGACATAAATCCAGACACTCCGAACGTAAACAGGCAGGGGCGCGTGAATCATATATGTAGGATTTGAACCGATGACGTAACCTGAATAAACTAACGTGCGGAGAGTGCGGCCGTCCTGCTTGCTTGTCACGCTTCACTGAGCAAGACTCACTTGCTAAACACATCACCACATTCCGAGGCCATCAGTTCTCGGAAGTACATAAACTCGGATGCCATAATTCCAAGTTCCAATGCAATAAATACAAATATTTTAAAGCTTCTAGGTTTTTGGAATTATAAAAAACATGGTTAATTTCTATGAATAATGTGTAATAAATAATAGAGATCAAATTCGAATTGTATTTTTAATATCCATGGTGCTGACGATTTTTTTCTCGTTTTTTTTAGGTCTAGACTCTGCTTCCTGCAGCCAGTGCATTGCTCTCTTGCAGCGATTGGCAAGAGTTGAAAGACGTACAATTGTCTGTACGATTCACCAACCCAGTGCTCTTCTTTTTGAAATGTTTGACCAACTCTATGCCGTCGCCGAGGGTCACTGTATATATAGAGGCCCAATACATTCATTAGTACCACATTTAGCTTCCGTTGGAGCTCATTGTCCACCCTATCACAACCCAGCTGATTTTCGTAAGTAAACTAATCTCACTGAATCAAAAAAATGTACTATAAAAAAAATGATAAAATCATAGAACTATTTCACCCCTCAGAAAAACTTAATTTTATTACAAATAAATTAACAAGCATGTATAAATTTATTAATAAATAAATTTTTGTGTATTTCTCATTTCTCATTATTTTTTAAAACCAGAAAAAATTTGTCTCGGCCTTTGCGTACTGCCAGTTAAGATTAAACTAAACCAGGGGCACCGTTTTGATTTAGATCGACCCTTTTATGAAGTTAGGAAAAATAATCCTCGAATCCGTACTATTGCTTCTCCTTGAAATTGTCACGTACTTCGTGATATTCTCCTTATTGATAATGTTGCATCGTTCTCATTCACAGAGGAAATATCTGGGTTGAAAAAAGGAAAGTGTTTTCCGATAGAGAAATGAGTCCATGCATAGCTTGTTTACATACACTCTAATATCCCATTACTTTTACTCTTCAAATGGAATGATGTTTACAAATTAATGTGTTTTTTTTATCTCGCTTCAGTTACAATTACATAGTCAATTGACATAATTTTGCATAAATTTAACAATACTGATATTGCATGATGTAAAACGAGTTGAATTTTAACCATAATATAATCCTTCTAAAAGTGTCGTGTGCCTTAGAGAATTGTTCTAATAATTCGGTCTAAGACTCTTTATAAAAATATTTGTTTATCCTGCTATATAGCAACTTTTCTATCTAAAAAAAGTGATTTCACTAAATATCTCGAAAATATCGCACACATTGTTGTTGTAAACCTGATTGGTTGCAAAACTGCGTCGATATGACTTTTAGTGACTGTTTTCAGTTTGTTTATCTATTAAAAAATTTATCATTTTTTAATAAAATCTTGATCAAATTTATTTCTAAATGTTTCTAAACATTATTGATAAAATAGAACATTTAAATTGTAAATGATTTTTTAGTATTGGGAAATAATTCTGTTCTTAACATTTTGCTACCACACTATATTTTGTCAACTTTTTCACATGTTTGAGGAGATGAGAAAAATGAAATTATGGAACAAAAACTTAAAATTTAATAATTTATGTTATTTTGTCGACTAGGGTAATTGATTAATTTCTGATGTTAGATATTGCCGATTACTGGTCAAATAATTTTCTGGAGAAACGAGAAAAAAAAATTAAAAATAAAATCTGCCTCGGCCCGGAGGCAGATTTTTTCTCCATTCTCCAGAAAATTATTTGACCCGTAATCGGCAATATCTAACATCAGAAATTAATTAAAAACTTAGAATATATTAATTTATACACTGTTCGTACTGGTAAAAAATTTTCGGTAGCCGGTAAAAGAAAAACTATCGGTACCGAAAATAAAATTTCTGGGCAAATTTTGTAATGATTTAGGTTTTATTTAAGAACATTAATTTTAAGTTTTAAAGATTTAAAAACATGTTGAAAAAGAATCTGGAAGATTTTAAGACAATTTTTTTTTAATTTTGTAGAATTTAAATTTTTGTAATAAAACCAATAGTTTAAAAAGATATTTAGGAGTTTTCAACATTGTTAATAAACTGAAAATAATTGAAATCTTGAAAAGAGTTAAAAAAAAATGTAAGCAACATGTATATTTTTCAAGATTTCGAAAAACACTTAAAGTATTTTAACAATTTTTAAAAGGTTTCAAGAGAATAATGTAATTTTCTTAAGATTCATAGGAAAATTTGCAATGATTTTTTATTTTGAAGAATTAAATCGAAGAGAAAATTCAAAAAGATTTCAAAACATTTCAAAAGATTTCCAAAATTTTAGAATTTTGAAAGAGATTAAAATACTTTAAAACTTGAAAAGATTTCCAAAGTTTTCAAAAATATTGTTAAATCCTGTAAAATAAAAAAATTTGCTTTACAATTTTCTAGATTCTTTTTCGACACAACTGAAATCTATAGTACTTATTTCCTTGTTCTCAGATCTCAGAATCTAATTTTAGCTCGAATTTAAGCGCAGCGCGCGATTGATGATGCCAGTATAATACATAAATGATTGTTTTTATTAAAGCAAAACTTGAATATATTTATTATATTAGAAAATTAAATAAAAGGCAAGAATCACTCAAACTATCCTTAGTGCCTTTTATTTATTTTTCCACATTTTCAACTTGATATCTCATTTTATGTGTTATTAAGGTAGAAATCAGACCTCAAGTTTTATAATATTGAACATTGTAATTTGAAATTGTTCTATATTGTTCAATAATTTTGAATTGTCTAGGTTTGAAAGTTCAAGAATTTAATTTGAAATCGATTCGAAGCCTTCTTACTTTTGGCGTCCCTAAAAATTTAAATTTTTCAATTTTACCGGCTTTAATGAAAATAAAATTTTTTTGTAATGTTATCTAATTTAACATTGTTAAATTTAAAAAACCTTATTTTGAATACGTTGAATTTAAAAAGGACATTACTTGTCCCAAAATAAAAGGACATAAGCTGAACCTGTTTATTTATTTTGTGTTTCAGTACTGGAGGTAACAATTGGTGAATATGGAATTTCAATAAATAAGTTAATTGAAGCCGTTGCAAATAATACTTCAGAAAAGGAAACCCTCCCAGCTTTAAAACCACCGTTGGATGGTAACTATCTTACTAAAAAAAGACTAGATACCTCGTAAAATAATTAAATATTTAACACACTATTTGTTTATCATTCGATATTAGATGATAATGATCTACCACATGAAAAACCACTTCCACCTGCCGGCTTTTTGGCTCAGTGTTATCTACTCTACAAAAGGCAGTTGATCTGCTTAAAAAGAGATTACACTTTAATGGTAGTTCGTATCCTTTGTCATCTGTTGATTGGTGTGATATTCGGTTATCTCTACAGAGGAAGTGGATACCGAGCCAATGGAGTTTTTGCTAATTATGTTTATTGCTACGGGTCACTTTTGTTAATCGTCTACACTGGAAAAATGGCCGTCACTCTTGCTTGTGAGTATTTCTGTGGCTATTTTACTATACCAGATTACCATTTAAATGACGAAAGCAATGTCTGAAAAAGAAAATTATGTGACGATGAAAAGTCGCCACATAAAATTTAACTAGTCGCAAAAAGTAGTTCTTTTTAAAAGAGATCTTAGAATGAATTATTTTTTCTTTTGGATCTTATTTTTTTTTGGACATTAGGTTACGTCACTGATCAAAACAATCTTCATTATTATTTACTTTTGAGTCTAATGACAGTATAATTGGAATTTAATTGGTATTTTTTGAAGAACTATAATTAAGGGGTGGATTTTTCATTACATGGTGGTCACTTAGATATGAGAAAAAAATGTACAGTAATTTCTCGGTTTGCAAAAATGTTATTCGGTCATTCAAATATTGAAATTCAAGTTTTAGAAACTGAAAAATACTTATTCTAAAGTTTTAAAAACTAAAATTTATATTACATTATTTAATGTAAGGCAATTCTTAATTTCACTCGTTGAAAATTAAAGTATCACAAATTGAAACGCTAATGTTTTAGAATTTATAACTGGAAGGCGTATGTTGGATTAGATTAATGTCAATGTCTTAACATTTTGTTAGCATGAAACAAAAAACTTTCAAAATGGAGCACTTACAGGTATGAGCCTTCAAAATCCAAAACTTCAAATATCAAATTTATTTTCATGTTATCGAAAGTGCAATTATAGTACTGAACATTGCAAACTGAAAGTTGCTAGGCTTAAAAAAATTAATGTAACCATTTATTTTCCGCTTGAAGCGTTTAAAATTGAATAATTTTCAAGTACTTAGATCTTAGAATATGTAGGATGTAAAATTAGATTTCAATATTTTACAACTTCAAATTGAATTTCAAAGTCTTTTAATTTAGTCGTTGACAATTGAACAATTCTAAATTTAGGGAAAACAGATTTGAAATGTTCAGAATGAAACTTTGTCAGTTGCTCAATTAACCCATTTTAAATTTTTTTTACTTTTTCAATGTAAGTTTTTTTTTTCAATTTAAAATTGCTTCCAAATTGAAATAAATATATAGATTACATTCAAAATCGTACAATTTCAAACGCTATTAGTTAAAAATTTTCGAAATTATTCAATTATACATGTCAAATTTGTATTCAAGTTTTCAATTTGAAATTGTAAAAGTGTAATCGCCTTAAATTTGAAATAGTTAAATTTTGAATATTGACAATGCAAACTTTATTGCTTTGAACTTTTAAAGCTTAAATTTAATTACTTCAAATTTGGAAATATTAAAGATGAAAAAGGTTAAGACTTATAGCTTTGAAATTCGACAATTTGAGGTCTGCAGTCCTTTTTGTAGTACAATTTCAAATTGGAACATAAAATTTCAAAATAATCGCATGCAATATCAATCGATATTTAAAATGATTAGATAGTTTTTTTTTAAGTTTGGTCGTCACCTTGTAATACACAAAGGTTTTTGAAAAAAAAGATAATATGTTTAAAAGAAAAAGTCTTTCTCGTTTCAGGGCCGGGATTATAATTATATTCTTAATTGATGTTTGTGTTCATTTCAGTTCCTTTGGAGATGCAAATACTCACTCGAGAACACTTTAATCGATGGTATCGACTCGCTCCATATTATATTAGTCTGCTTCTTATTGAAATACCGTTTCAAGCTGCCTGTGCGATGACTTACCTGGCAGTCAGTTATTGGTTGACTGGTCAACCGATAGAAACTCAAAGAATTGTTTATTTCATGCTGGTCAGCATTGCTGCAAGTTTGACTGCACAAGCTTGGGGCTTTTTCATCGGTGCGACAACTCCAGTACGAGTGCGTATCAAATTTTACTAAGTTTTTTATAATTATACATTTTCATTCTTCTCCTTTAGCATTCAGGTTCAAATCTGGAATTTACTGTTTATAATAATTTATTTTCCTTAATTCGTAACGGGTTTTGATGATATTTTTAAAAAGAAATGTTGAGAATTAAATGGCAAATGGGAAAGAAACTTGTGCGAACACACGCACACACACGCAGCAGGCAGACAGGCAATTGTTTCGAATATTGTATTGGACATTTTTTAATTGAGGGACGTTCAATTAAATGAATTACAAAAATTTCAAATTTTTCGAATTGGCTATTTCAGCTTTATGAATTTTTTTCTTGAGAAAAAATGCTAAAATGAACTCCCTATTAGTCAGAATTATTGCACCTATACTCGAAAGGGAAACGGCTTAATATAATAATAATACTCATAGAACATAAATAATGCTATTAATATGTTACTTAAATATTACAAATATTTTTGATAAACAAATTATGAACTGCGTCTTTTTCTCTTAGAACAAATTTTGTCATGACTCTAATTATATAATACTATAAACAATTTCTAATTTGTTTATAATTTATATAAGCAAATATCTCAATCTGCCGTTTTCTTGCAAAAAAATATTTATTCTTCTTCAATTATTGTTGGTATAAGGTTAATTGTGGTACTGAACCAAAAATATTGATTAAAAATTAATATTTTTTATTTTTTAAAACAATTTTACAAAAAAAATTATAACCATAAACTTAGAAGTATTATTTTTACATGGAAAAAATACGTTTGTTCACTGAAATGATCCGACAGTAAGGTAGTAGTGATTTTCAAACTGGATATGAGGTACTATGAGAATTAGTGAATTTTCAAAATTGAGCTAACGCCAGCAATAAGTTGGAAACACCTTTAATTGGAATATTTTCTTACAACCTCATATCCAGTTTGAAAATCACTATTAATATACTGTCGGATAATTTTAGTGAACAGACTTGTGTTTCTTTTCTATGTAGAAATGATACTTATAGATCAATTACAGATATTAATTGTTAATCAATATTGTTGATTCAATATCACAATTAGGCTTATACCAACAATAATAGTGAAGAAGCTTAGCAATTAGAGAAAAACTTTTTTTCTATGAGAAAAATTATTTCTGTTCTATGAATGCAGTTTCAGTAATTCTGGTAAATAGTGAGCTAATTTCAGCATTTGTTCTTAAGATACAAATTCATAAAGCTGAAATGGCCAATTTTGCTACTTTATTTGTTAATGTAGAATTGCACACAAGGAAACATTCAAAAACCGTATTTCACACGTTTCTTGCGCATTTAATACTGAGAATTTCTAAAAAAAAAACCACCAAAATTCGTTGCGAATGACAGAAAATAAATGATTGTGATATTATATTATTATGATATTATAATATTTTTTGTCGGTGAAAATTCGAGGAATTCCATTCAAAATAAGTTTTTAGGCTTCGAAGTCGATGGGTTTCTTAAAAAATCTCAAATTCAGAAGACGTACATATACATGAGGGTGGGTAAAAAAACAAAAGGATGGAAATCGAAATTGGAACTGGTGTCGATTGATGAACGCCTGCAACTTGTACGTTGGCAAATGTGTTTAAAAAATTCGTATTTCCATAATTTTTATATTTTCGTGTATGTCAATTTTTTTAAAATATTGTTAGAGGTCTCCAATTTTTACAGATTTTGACTTGAAGTTCTCTAAACGTTAACTTATATTTAATTAACCCCTCTTAAATGAATTGAAATTCTACAGGATTGCCGAAAGAATTTGATGTGATATTTGAGACTTTTACTACTGGTAAAAATTCATCTGAAGAAATTTGATACCCTTGTAAGTCTGGGAAATCATAAATGTAAACAGTTTCCCTCAAATGTATTATGCTTACATTTATGATTTCCCAGGCTTATCATATTTTTCTGATTCATTTTTACCGTAGAAAAGTTTCAAATACCTGATAAAATTCTTTCATCATTCCTGTAGATTTTGACATTGTTTTTTGAAAACAGGTTTTCATTAAACATAATTTGTCGCCTAGAGAACGTTAATTAAAAAGCTGTAACAATTTGGATAGACATTTAAGATGTTTAAAAATATTTAAAAAGTTCACATGAGGTAAATTAAAAAACTTTCTCCTTAAATTCAGTCTTAAAGGCAGTTATTTACATACAGAAAAGTATCAAAGAAATTTTCTATTTAAATACGTTTTTTTTAGTTTAAAGTATTTTTTACACTACTTTTTTATTTAATTTTTGACTGATTTATAAAGGCTAGTTTTGTTATTACTTTTTTTTATTTTTGATAGTTTTTTTAGTTCTATAGATCCTTTCGAAGCTTGAAGCTTTAGGAAATTATTCAGTAATATTTTCCTTTAATTTCCAGATCGCAGTTTTCGCTGGTCCTATCATCGCTGTCCTCTTTTCTGTCTTCGGCTTTTGCATCCGCTACATGGACACACCAAGAGCTTTTCGCTGGATTTTCCACATCTCCTATTTCAGAGCTGGATTCCACAGTCTTCTCTTTTCTGTCTACGGCTTCGATCGAATGGATCTAAAATGTGAAGATCCAAAGGAAGTAATCGCCTACTGTCATTACAAAAAAGGCCACAAATTCCTCACCGACATGGAGATTGCAGACACGAACGTTGTGAATAATTTGGTCCTGATTGTGGGCATCGGAGTCCTGATGCATCTTCTGACTGCGAGTGCTCTCTGGTGTAAGCTTAACAGAAGATGAAGTGAGTAGGTGAATTGTGTTTGGTGGTTCAGTATTCACGTCGAGCGTTTGCTAGTGTCGTAATGAGTTCTTCCAGTTTTTGGAGATTTCACGTCTGTGACGAAGATTTCTCTGCAAGAAAAAAGCGGCGAATTGTTACTAGCGAGAAATATTGACTTTACAGTTTTATGCTTTCTTACAATTAGCGAAGATGATTTTTAAGAATAGTATAAAGAGCTTTTCAATTCCAAGGCTTTTGTAGATAAAATATAAAAATAATGCTACTTAAACAGCTTCCAGACTTAAAGATCTTCATGCTTAAAATTTTTAAATACTTGAAGGGTGATTGCTAAAAAGTTGACCATTTTTAGTCATTTTCCACTTTTCCTTTAAAAAATACATTTTTTCTAAAATTATCTCAGTAAAGTACGTATATAAAAACACCATTTATTAAATTTTCAAAATATTAGACGACTTCGTTTAGAAATTATAAATAAAAAAAAATACGCAAAATGTCCTATCACGCACTTAACCCAAACTACAAATTTAAAATGTTATTGTATTGAGTCGAAAAAGATAAAAATCAAGAGCAGAGTTAAACATTTTAGAGTTGAAGCTTTTAAAAATCACTTCAAAGTCTGTTCTATGAGTTTTTTATCTGGTCACGCTGCATTGCTATTTTAGGATAAAACTCGAAAATGATTATTCGAAATATTCATAATTCGAGTTAGAATTTGTTAAATTTATACTTAAGTAGTAATTAATTAGTAATTAATTTAAAAAATATTCTTTAGGTAGTTTGGAAATTTGGTCATTTTCAAAAATCTTATTGCCTAA
Source organism: Andricus kollari (assembly GCA_932074435.1). Classification (NCBI taxonomy): domain Eukaryota; kingdom Metazoa; phylum Arthropoda; class Insecta; order Hymenoptera; family Cynipidae; genus Andricus; species Andricus kollari. Next base: position 10,768 of record CAKNWW010332270.1, read on the forward strand.
AATAGTCAACTTTTTGTCAATCACCATAAAAAAACGTTCAAATAGTAGATTTCAGTTGTTCTGTAAATTCTGAAGTTTGCATTAACATTTTTTATCCCATTACCAACTACTTAATCTATTTTGGTACTTGATATTGCAATGACGGAAGCTTTTGTACTTCTCTTTTACAATGAGTAATAAAGCAATAAGGACGAATTTGAAGAATTGTTCAAATGGCCATATCAGTTTTGTAGAAACCTGTAGAAATTGTGATCCGAATATTAAAGATTTTTTAATAACCAAACTAAAAAATGACGCACACCGGTGATTTTGTATTTATATCAAAAACTAATCTGTACATATTTTTTGTTTGTAATTTCGAATCTCATTAGAAGATGTCTTAAACTATTAATGAGCTCATGTTTTGAACTGTTTACGGCTTGCATTCGGGGGGAAAGAAAAAAAACGGGCATTTTCTGTTTAAAAAATAAACGACAGTGACTTACAGTAAACTTAATATTGCATACTTAATTTTTAAACACAAAGACGAAATGTGTCGATTCGTTGACTTTGATTGTTCGAAACAGGGTGTTTTTATAAAATGTAACTTCTCTACTTGAGCTCAATTATTTATTTGTGTATAAAAGTTCTCTAAAATATTGTACGGAGAATTATGCATGAATATATCCAGTAATTTATCATTTATAATTTATAGTAGATTTAATTAATGATTGGGATCTAAATCCTTAGACTGCAGCGCAGTCAAGATTTCAGATGTCAATTTTGATAATAAGGTTTGTCTGAAGTTTCACGAATTCCTAAATTTGAATATTTTGATTTTTTAGAACGATTCAGGATACGAGAAATTTCAGAGTGACTTTTAGAGAATGTATATATACTAAGTGACGGATTCTTAAGTTATTTACGAAGTCTATAATTAATTTTTGACAAGAAGCTGACTACGAGCTAAACGAATGCCTTACACCGTTTTTATCAATTTTTTTGGAACTGCGACGTGTCTTATATTACAAAGAGCAGAGAGCGAGAAAACGTTGAAAATGTTTATATATGTATTTTGTGCTATATAATGTAATATATGATTCATTGTAATAAAGAGAAAAATGGTAAACAAGGTTAAAGAAATTTCTTTTTTTTTTCATTCGTGTACCTTAACTACGAACTGAAACTTTACACTTATTTAATTGAAAATAGTTTTTTATTTTCAATTAATTATTATGAGAATTCCATGCAATATTAGTAATTCAAAATTATTAGAATTGTCTAAAATTTAATTTTATTATTACTTTTTAATAGAAAGAAATGCTTTTGAAGTATAAAATTGATTATTTCTGAACGTAGATCCAATAAAAAGCATAATTTTCAAATCCAACTTCGCAACTTTTCAACTTTGAGTAATTTTAGTTTTGTCATAAAAATTTTTATTTCACTCCGTGAAGGTAGGCAACCAGGATGCACTCTGATGAAAATTTCTTAGCCATACGTTAGGCGCAAGTTCTGTAAAAAAATAATTGGTCAAACTATTAGAAAACTTATATAAATTTTTTGTTACAAAAAAGCCACCTGAATTAATTCGAATTTAATTTCATTAACTGGAATTCTATTTAACTTATTTTCATTTTTTTTGCAATAATTTTTTTTGTAAATTAATTTTAAATTGCTTTTTACTTTAGTTTATTGAAGGCCATGTCAAACTCACCCGATCCTTATCAAATTTCTTTTTAACAAATTCACTTTCACATGAAATGCGATATCGAGTTGAAAATGTGAGACATGAAATAAATTGCTCTAAAGAACGTTTTTATTGTCCTCAATTATTAGAATTAAGGAAATTATACTTTTTAATAATGTTGGTAGGGTAGGAGTCGGGTAAGTATGACATGCTTTACTTAATCTGTATTCAATTTAATTAATTTTTAAATACTTAAATTCCGTTTTATTTAATTTATTTTAATTTTCTATATTTCTTTCTCGATTATAGGAAATTCATTATAGAAAATCATTATATAAAAAACTTTAAACAGAAAAAATCTGCGAATTCCCTTGATATCTTTCAAATCGTTTGAAATCCATGAAAATCCTTTGGAATCTAGGAATCTTTGGTTCTAGGA
>CAKNWW010332284.1:0-14223 GCA_932074435.1 Andricus kollari
ATCGAAATATCTCAAGAAATACGCATCCTGTGAAAAAATATCCTGAATAAAAACTTTTTATTTTCGAGGGGGAAAAGCGACTTTGAACAAATTTACCCCGCCCCACCCCCTCAGGAGGCAGGGAGGGGGGCAACTTTGTAATTTCAAATGGGAATCCCAATTTTTTATCGCAGATTCAGATTCTCCTTCATGAAATACATAAGTTTTATTTGAAGAATTTTTTTCGATTCGTCAAAAAAAAAACCTACTCCCATGTCTCCTGGGGCACCCCCCCCCCCCAGGCAAATTCAAGGTGGGGTAAATTTTTGTTCAAAGTCGGTTTTCCCCTTCGAAACTAAAGAGTTATCTTCATCGATATTTTTTTTACAGGATGCGTATGATTTTTAGATATTTCGTTGTCTCAAGTTAAAAAAAACACCCTGTATATATCTTTTTTGTTTCAAATTGCATTCCTATACATTTATGTATAGGAATGTCTATCGGCCGAAATATAACACGCATATGATGATAAAGAAGAACATCTGTGACTGGATTAGAAATGTAGAAAAATTACTGAAATACATTTTATTTTACGCCGTGTATTGAGGATGTCAGTCATAACGACAATTGATATAATATCTTTAATGAAAATTCACATTTAAAGTAATATTAAAAATATGGAAATCCAAATATTAATCGGCGTGCGGTAAAATTAGAAATATTTTTTGTTATTTCTATTAATTTTACGTTTAAAAAAGAGGTCACACTATGAGTTACAAAATGGCCACTGCCACAAAATCTTTTACCATAAAACTACGATGGAGGTTACTAGATTTCATATGAAGGATTGTGAAAATCGTTCGTGGATTATTCATATGGAAAACGTGCTTTTTGAATTAATAGTCTCACATAAACCCACAAGAAAAACAAACCCACCCAGTAAAAAAAAATTGGTACATATTGGGGTGGATTAACATTTTGTGAATGCGCCTATATCCCGTTTTCTCATTCATTTAAGCGAAGTGAGATGCATTTAGATGAATTAAGACGTTTGTTTTCCTGTTACGGATTAAATTGCATGAATTAACACTTGCTGAAATTCGCTGTGACGAATTGGGGCGAATTCGAGTGTGTATTTTACTCTCAAGAATTTAGACGCATTGACCAATATTGAAGCGTTTGCATGTTGACGCATTGAAATGAATTCGCTGACTTCAAACTTTTGCACCGTATTTGTATGTTTAGAATGATTTGAAATTGATATGGCGGGGTGTCTTGGTCTTTTCAATTCAATTTGTATCAATACTTTCTTTTTTGCTGGGCAATCACTCGTATTGTGCGCGCAGATGGTTTATTAAACGCTCGAAAAAGAATGTTGTAATTTCTTAAAGAGTGATCCTCAAGTCCTTTCTCACGTATTCGGTGTAATCGCCAATCATTTCTGCCCTTATGTCATCTCGGATTTTGGAGTAGCTATTTCGTGCTCTGCGCGATATAGTTGAAAAATTGTTCTTGCTAGAAGACGAAATTAGTGTTGTCAGTTTTTGCAACAAAAGAATATCCGTAGATTTAACGGGACTCACTAGATCTGCTAGGAGCCATAATCGTTGTGCAAAACAGCCTGCTAAATCTCGAAGGTCGTAAAATGTTGTCGCTTGTAAGATCAATGCAGGTGATTGCACATGCTGTCGCTTTGCCGGTGATTCACCATCAGCTGAGGGCACATTTTCACTGATATTAGTGGCATCCATAGTCCACACAGATGGCTTTCGATCCATGAGATGCAGGGAAAAGAATCGTGTAATCGCCCACAGATAAACGATCACCAACAGATATGTCCTCATAAGAAAACGAAAAGTAGCCTGCAATTGGTGGTGAATGATTTTTCCAAAGTGTTCCAGGCTGCTAGAGTAAAGGTGAAGCCTAAAAGAGTTGACACCAATTCCAAAAAGGGGTAACTTTGATGAAGACGCATTAAGTGCGTAGATATTAGTTGAAATAATTCTACACTGGCGCTTAAAACTATTTGCTTGAATGGAAACCATCTTTGTTTTTGAGAAATTGTCCTACTGTTTTCAATAAGTTCTCTTTGGAAGGTCTGCCAAAAGTCTGATGTATAAACTTCGTTTCTGATTATTTCACATTTTGGCGAGTAACAGATTAGTATGGTGGGTGGAGGGGATGGGTTAACAACTAGCGTGGACGAAATCTGAGCTAACTAAATTCAATAATGCGCTATGGCAGCCATTTTGTAATGTGAGTTGCTGATGCATCAAACTTACTTAGCATTCCTTTCGTGAAACTACTTTCATTTTTAAAATTGATATTCATACATATAATTTAAAAAAGGGTAAAAAACAACCGCAGGGTCCCAATGACACCGGGTCCCAGTAAAACCGCGGTAAATCACACTTTTGACTACGTCTCACGACCTTCAGATAGGTGGCATGATGAAATTACGACGACACGCCTGCGAAACCCTCAAAGGGACACGAAGGGACCCAAGGGTAACAGCTTTCTGCGCCAATAAAACTTTCTGTGCTTAAATTAAACCCTAATGATCTGAGAAAAGCAAAATTTAGCTTCTTCGACAAGGAGTTTTTTTCTACATTCCTGTGACATGTTCCGTGCATTTTGTTGTCCAGTAGCTGTTGCACAGTGGGTCAGGAGACCCGGTTGCATGGCCAAAATTCGATTTTTAAATTCGAGAAAATGAATAAAAGTTCTGAATTCAGGAATAATTGAAGTACTATTGACGATAATTATATGTTGATTGATCAGTTTTTGTTTCGATGATACAGGCACAACGTAGAAAATCTTATTACAATTCGTAGTATTACTGAGGTTAGGGAAATACGATTTTTGATGTTAAGAAATTGATTTCTAACCACCTACCTGGATTTATTTAATTCACCAAGGTGTTAAATTTGTAAGAAAACAAATCAATCTGTAATTTTTAATTGCAATCAAATACAATCACATTATTAGTAAATGAAAAACATGAGTTTTCAGCAAAGCACCTTCTTCCAATTGCTCATAACATGACATAACACAACATATTGAGTTCTGAAATATATGAATGTCTACCGTAGGATGTACACTTGAGCTGAAGTGTGCCCCTTTTTGCTCCTTTTCATTTTTTTCGCTGCTTATGGTATATTTACATGGCCGCGCGCGAGCTGGCTCACCCTGATTTGTTGTTCCAGTTAAATCAACGCCGATCGTGGACGAGCGAGCTCACCTGTTTCTTAGCCAACTCCGTACACTTTTCAAAATCTTCGCCACCATATTGGGTCCGCTATTTTGAATTTTTCAACTTTTACTACATATTCGTAATCAGCGACCCCGAAAACCCCCGAGTAACTATTCTTAGCCAATTCCGTAGACATTTCAAAATCTTCGCGCCATATTGAGTCCGTCATTTTGAATTTTGAATTTTTGACTGCATTTTCGTAATCGGCGACCCCAAAATCCCCCGAGTAACTATTCTTAGCCAATTCCGTAGACTTTTCAAAATCTTCGCCGCCATATTGGGTCTGCCATTTTGAATTTTGAATTTTCGACTACATATTCGTAATTAGCGACCCCAAAATCCCCCCGGTAACTATTCTTAGCTAGTTTCGTAGACTTTTTAAAATCTTCGCCACCATATTGGGTCCGCCATTTTGAATTAAAATTTTTTGACTACATGTTCGTAATCAATGACCCCAAAAACTCCGGAGTAACTATTCTTAGTCAATTCCGTAGACTTTTCAAAATCTTCGCCAACATATTGTGTCCGATATTTTGAATTTTGAATTTTTAAATACATATTCGCAATCAGCGACCCCGAAAACTCTCGAGTAACTTTTTTTAGACAAATTCGTAGAATTGTTGAATTTTGATTAAAAAATCGAATTTTGGCCATGAAACCAGGTCTCCTGGCCCACTGTGTTGGTGGAATTTTTCAACTTCTGCTTTCTTTACTTCGGCTTTCAGAAGTGAAGAATCTAGAGGGAGTAATGTATTTGCAACGAGGCAAGCTGTACTTAGAACATTTTGGTTATGAAAACATTGGAGGTTCAGAAGCCCGCGTCCGCCTTGACGGCGTGAGATTTATAATAGCGGAACAGACGAAGTCAATAGTTTATGCATACGCATGATCTTACTTGTAGTGATATTAGGGTCAGTAACCTCGTTCTTCGTCCTATAAACCACCCTAAACGAGTAGAGTAGAACCGGGACGGCAACCATGTTAGTTGCAGATATCTTGTTCAGCGCCGACAGATTTGAAGACCAAATCTGCCAAAGAAGATGCTTGTATCTGCTTCGGAGAAACTCTCTCTCTCTCTTTCTTTCTCTATAATTTATATATATATATATACCTTAAAGCCATACCCGTGTGCCAAAAATATGCCAAGGCACTTGCGAAATGGATGCAGAAAGCTGTGTCCTGTGACCAACCATCTCACGGTTGTGAGACGTGGCCATGAATGTGATTTACCGCGGTCCTACTGGGAGCCGGTGTCATTTTTTTAGATGGCAGTTGCTCCCAGTGATACCCTGCGGTGGTTGTTAAACCTTATCTTTCAATTATATATATATATATATAAATCGGCTTCGGTTTCGATTCCTCTAAAATGAAACGGAAGGGCCTGTGGCAAAGTCACCGAACGCGCGTGTCTTTGGGATACCGGGCGATCTATCATAGTATGCAGCCCTATTCTTACATGCGCGACTCTACAAGGCTGGTCGAACCCTTTCCGTAGCTACTCGTGGGAACAACAATTAGACTGAGACCAACCGCGGACAGGCATCCCGAAGAAGAACGATCCTTCTGGACCTTGAGAAATATTCAGATCCAGGTTTCTTCAAAGCCCAAAGATCTGGCTGAACTGGATGACGAACTTCGTTGAGATTTTTCCCAAGAATGCGACATGTGACCTATCAATTGTGGTATGTATCATGCACCGAGAGCTTTGGCTGATGCAAACCGTAAAACAAAACCAACGGCTTATCATAAGACCAAAAGACGAATGCATCAACTCAGAACAAAGATAGGCTGGGCCAGACAGTACGCGTCCCGCATTCAGTGTGTGCTTTCCTACATAACATCTGGCAGGACTTTCACTGCCAAGGTTCGACAGTTCGCGCGCGAGCTGCGGATCTGTCATCACACACTCAACAAGTCAAAGCTACTGACCATTAGGCAGCATATTGTTGACAGAATACGAGTACTATCTAACGCTAGGAGAAGACCAGAGCGGAGAGAGAGGTGGGTCAGAGAAAATCAACAGTTTTTGTCTGACCCATCTCGCCACATCCAAGACCCTCCAGTTACTGTCGACCACCCGACCACACCAGAGGAGGTCCACGCATTTTGGACAGAAGTTTACGAACTCCAGCATCCACTTAAAGAAGGCTCAAAGAACATAAATAGCTTCAAGGAACTGTGCAATGTCCTCATAAAATATGAGGAAGAATACCCACCTATCACTACCGACGTGGAAAAAGTATTGCGATGGGTGGTTTATTGACCCCAAACGAATGGCAGTTTTCTAAAGGAGAGTATACACAGGCATATACGTATTTATATAGGTATACGTACATCGCATATGTGGTATGGGCGCCAGCCAGGCCCGTTATTACACAAGGTTAATTAATATAGCGATCTCACGGCCCGGCGATTTTGTTAAAAAAAAAACTCTAGGAAAGCGACACCTATGCTTTTACTTCGCTGCAAGAAACCCGAAATGGAAAAAGTAACGATAGCATGAGGGTAGGTATCACAGGGGTGGTCCATGAAATCACAGCGGCATGTTATTGTTGACAAATAAAAAAATAAAAAAAGGAGCAAACAATTCTAACCATGTAGCCATACCGCGACAAAACTGAGAAAGTGACTATGGAGCGACTACGTGGTCGATGGCATGAAAACCCGACATGTGGCTATTTTAGAGACGGGAAAATGGAGAATAGGGAATCTACGCGAATACCTAAATACACACGCGGGAACCCTACACACTGACTCGACTTATCGCAAAACTAAAATAAAATTAACACCAGAGCACTCTTTAAAGAAGGGGTCAAACTTGGCAATGGTTTGAGAACTGATTCGCTCACTCAAGCCTCGCCATTGCCTGTCCTGCCGAAAGTGACAGATTCATGCGAGGCACCAAGCTCGTGAACTTCAAGGGTTCTCTCATGAAGGCGCGTTCACATACATAAAGTTACTGTGCGACTTCCGGGGCAGATATAAACTAAAACTGATCGTAGACTAACTGATTTCGGTGTAACTGATTTCCGAGACAATATTCGGAAAAATATTAACATAAATCTAATAGGTACTACTGGGACTACGGTGTTCTACGCTAAATCCTAAAGTTTACATCGGAAATCGAAGTGTACCGAGTTTCAGACTACAGCGCGCCTAGTAGAGGAACTGTGAACTAAACAGTTACTAACTGAAAATAAGAAATATTTTCGCAACAACTACATGTGCATAATAAAGTTCTCGTATCCATATAAATCTAAGTATAAATCCCTATCATAAGCTTGATAAGCTTGAGCGGAATCAAAGTTTCGGGAGACTTGGAATGTTTCCAAACTTCTCGAGCTTCCAAACTTAGGGCAGTAAATTCAAAATTATAACGGAATTGAATGTGAAGTATTATCCAAACATTGCATAGTATTTTCTGTCCTTCACAAGACATTATTTAAGCAACTAGATAAACAAATCACGAACTAATAGTTAGCAGCAAGTAATTTTACTAAATTTTTTGTCGAATAATATTTTGCTAGTAGTAGGGCTATGCCGGCGCTAGGCCACTCTGAAGTTAGCTGCGAGCGCGGTTGCTTCACTCACCGAGAGATGGCACCACCGATGCTAGTTCCATGCTAAGTAGGTAAAACAGTCAGGTTGGTAATGGAGATTCCTGATAGGTGAATATTATAAGGTTCTGTTTCATGCTAACTCGGTAAAAAAGTGAGGTTGGTAATTTGGATCCCTGCTAATTTAACATTATAAGGTTCGGTTCCGTGCGAAGTGACCATCGATCGTTAAAACAAATTTGGACCATCAGTCGGTAAAACATGTAAGTCGGTAATTTTTTATATTATCATTTTAACATATGTCGGTAAGACAGGGAACAATGTTCCCATCAGTCGTTAATACAGGGAGGTCGGTAATTTTGTATATTATCATTTTACCATTGGCCGGTAAGGCAGGGAACCATGTTACCATCATTCGGTAAAACAGTGAGGTCGGTAATTTTTTATATTATCCGTTTACCATCGGCCGGTCAGGTAGGGAACAATGTTACCAGCAGTCGTTAAAACAGGGAGGTCGGTAACTTTTCATATTATTCTTTTACCATAGGTCGGTAAAACAAGGTCCCCCGATAATGCACATCTCCAGCCACAGATAGAGCCTCAGTCGCCATATCAAGAGCCTACCTTATCAATAGCGTGTAAATAACTGATGACGCCACTCGATACTTTTATCCAGCACTCATATCAGCAGGAGGTAATGCATGTATCCTTATATGCTCAGTACGTTACCGAACAAAAGCTGTGTCACTCCAATGCTCACTGGGATTCCCCCAACGTCCACAGGTATTCCCTGCAAGTGGCATGCGTCTACCTCATACGCAGGATTCCCCTATTTCTACAAGTACCACGCCGAGATTGCCTGCACTGAGACACCGACGTATAACGTCAATCGGAGCTCTCTTTCTACCATATGAGATAAACAACGAGATGCATAAGAAATTCGAAGTGAAGTATCAAAAACTCGGGTATGATGCGTAACTGGCAAATTAAGGTAACAATAACATAACAATAATTAAATTATGCCAAAACTAATTAAACCAACATAAAACTAATTAAATTAAGTAAAAAATAATTAAATCAAGATAAAACTAATTACATTAAGTAAACAATAATTACACTAAAATAAAACTTATTTATTTATTTATTTATTCTAACAGGCTAGGGAATAAGGATTAAATACACATAGTTTCATTCGTTTAATCTAAATATTTATTCAACAACAATTTTATTTAGAATTTCTAGGCACTCAGGGCTTTGTAGTCAATGGTTACTATTAATACAAAATTGCAACTCATATACAAGATCGTTTGGATCCGTATGAAGCAATATACAACGTTCAAGATAGGATAGCTCCTCCTCCTCCTTCTCCTCCTCATCTATCTCTTTCATCTCTTGTTCATCTATCTCTTTATCCATCTTTTTATCATTTAGCTCATCTTCTTTATTCTCTTCACTATCTATCTCATGCTTTTCTGTAACATTCTCGTCCTAGTCTTTCACCACATTTTCATCATTTGTCTTCATAACTTTGACATCATGCTCAAATTTTTCATTTTCAGCATCCTCATTGAGAGTCTCAAAACATAAATTTTTTTCACATTGAAAGTTGAATCATATTTACGTTTTATTCCGGTGCATATTTGGTTTCGTACCTTTGGACATGTCAAATTCATTCTTTGTGGTATTACGTTTTCTTTGAGGGCATCACTTTTTTGCTTTAGGACGTCACGCAGCTCTGCAATAACTGAACTATTACTGTCATCAGTTTCATAATTGTTCTCGATATCACTTTGAATCGTTTGCGGCATATCATGAGACAATTTGATGGGGACAAGTTCATAGCACTCAGATTTATCATAGCTATTCATGTGTGAAGAGAGATTCTGTGCTTTTTTGCATGAGCACATCTGATGTCTCTTCAAGGTATCTGCTCGTGAAAAAACTCTCGAACAATTTTGACAAAATGAAGCCATCTTAACACTGTGCAAAGGTTAACTGACAATTATGTCCGAACACATCAATGCTTATTTCAATACTGACGTTATATTCATCTGCACTCTCTTAATATATGATTTGAGCCTCCCGCAATTTTTCAATGATGGAAATTATTTCATTACTGTGACTTGGATTGCCTGCTACTTGGGATGCCAACAGTAAACGAAGACGGTCGACCAGCTCATTTGGATCATCCCAATAAATGTAGTCTGGTGCTGAGTCTTTCCTTGCTATCATAAGGTGAGGTAGTAATCTTCTTAATCGTTTCTTTTTCTTTAATGAACCTTCAGTTGATGATAATCGTTTATGTGGAAAAAGTTTCACTATAATATTTTTATATTTTGCAGTATTGTTTGAGCGAATAGATGAAGTAGGACTATAATTCTTCTTATGTGCATTTGTAGCTATAAGAATTTCCTCATAGTTCTTTAGATCATCAGGGCTTATATAAGCTTCGTCAGGTTTTTACTTGAACAAAAGTTCCAATAAACCCGTGGTTTTCATGTAAAGTTCTTCACCAACCTGGATATATTCTCCACCAAAGCTAATAGGTGTATCACCAATCATCAGCGGACCATCACTAAGTTTTCGTACACTATAAACCATATCCAAATATTTTTTCCTATTTTTAGTTAATAATCCAATACATTTATTGGCCAACTTGTCATAATTATCAGTAGGTTCAACATATTCATCAATCATAGTTTTATCATGCTCCCGATCATCACCATTGCTATCACCGTCAGCAGTCATGAAAGAAAGATTATCATTTTCTTCTTCATTTTCTTCTTTATATTCTTCTTCATTTTCATCTTCCTTTTCATCTTTTTCAATTTTATTTCTCATGAATTTATTTTCTTTGATTGATACATCTGATAAATCTACTAGTTTTTGTAGTGGTGTGACTATAGGTTTAAAAGTCTCTCTCAAAATACTTTCGGAAGCTTCTTCACCCAACTTAAACGTACGATATTTTCGTCAAATTTCATCACTATATTTTGCTATTTGACTCAGCATTTCTCGTTCCTTTCGAAACATGTTGATGCGTTGGTGTCTCATCTTGGTTTAATTATTTTTTACCTAATTTAATTAGTTTCATCTTGGTTTAGTTAGTTTTGGCATAATTTAATTATTGTTATCTTAGTTTAATTAGTTATAAGTTATTCTATTTAGTTTATAGCTATTTTTTATTAATTTTCGAATAACCTTAAATAGTAACATACGATTATGACTGAAACTTCATACTGTGCATGCGCAAATGACCATGCACTGAGCGATAAGACTAATGCGTGCACCACAGGGTTTGCCAGTTACGCATAATACCCGAGTTTTTGATATATAATACATTGAAAACCGAGTTAGGTTCTTTTAAAGATGGCTGACATGCACTTTTTTTGAAATTTGTTTGTTTTTATGAATTAATTCCTTGACAATAGCCATATAGTCTGAGCGCGCGAAATTCAAATTGATCAAATGTAAGCTGATTCAAGCTAAAGTATTAGATTGCGCATGCACAGAGTTCAACCTAGAGGTTAGATCACTGGTATCTTCTTCCTCTATTTCGATTGGATCTCTCAGTTTCGAAAAGCGATAAGAATGAATTGTTCTTCGAACATCATCGGCCTCTCTCTGTCTAACTCACACGATAGAAAGAGAGACGTTTTGAAACCTTCGTTTCGAATTCTCATGCATCTCGATGTTTATCGCACATGGTAGAAAGAGAGTTCCGATTGACTTTAGACATCGGTGTTTCAGTGCGGGGAATCTCGGCAAGGTACTTGTAGAAATAGGGGAATCCTGCGTATGAGGTAGATGCATGCCACTTGCAGGGAATACCTGTGGACGTTGGGGGAATCCCAGTGAGCATTGGAGTGACACAGCTTTTTTTCGGTAACGTGCTGAGCATATAAGGATACATGCATTACCTCCTGCTGATATGAGTGCTGGATAAAAGTATCGAGTGACGTCATCAGTTATTCACACGCGATTGATAAGGTAGGCTCTTGATATAGCGACTGAGGCTCAATCTGTGGCTGGAGATGTGCATTATGAAGGGCCCCTGTTTTACCAACCTATGGTAAAATGATAATATAAAAAGTTATTGACCTCCCCGTTTTACCGACTGCTGGTAACATTGTTCCCTACCTTACCGACCGATGGTAAAAGGACAATATAAAAAATTACCGACCTTAATGTTTTACCGACTGATGGTAACATGGTTGCCTACCTTACCGACCTATGGTAAAATGATAATATAAAAATTAATGACCTGCCTGTTTACCGAATGATTGTGACATTGTTCCCTGCCTTACCGACCAAGGGTAAAATGATAATATAAATAATGACCGACCTCCATGTTTTACCGACTAATGGTAGCATTGTTCCCTGTCTTACAGACATATGTTAAAATGATGTTATAAAAAATTACCGACTTATCTGTCTTACCGACTGATGGTACAAATAGGTTTTACCGATCGATCGTCACTTAGCACGAAACGGAACCTTATAATGTTAACTTAGCAGGGATCCAAATTACCAACCTCAGTTTTTTACCGATTTAGCATGAAACAGAACCTTATAATATTGACCTAGTAGGAATCTCCATTACCAACCTGACTGTTTTACCTACTTAGCATGGAACAGAACCTTGAAATTACCGACCTCTCTGTTTTATCAACTTGTGGTACAATGATATCACGGCAGTGATCTGCATTCCCGACCTCACCGTTTTACCGACTTAGCAGGGAACAGAACCCTCCCTTTGTCGGTGGCGCCATCTGTTGGTGTCGGTAACTAGCGCCGGTGGCGCCATCTCTCGGCGAGTGGAGCAACCGCGCTTGCAGCTAACTTCAGAGTGGCCTAGCACCGGCATAGCCCTACTACTTTTGCTTTAGGTCAAAGAAAATAAATAAATGGATCGATTTTTGCAACTACGACTCGAAGGTCGAAAAGATTTAGACTTGTTCTGAACGTTCTTGTTCCGCTAAATGTGACAACTGACCTAACCTCGACCGGACGTGAACGCGCATGCACATGAGAAATCTTTCGTTGGTGCGTTGAACAATTAATCTCAATGATAAATATACATATGTAAGTATGGGTATAATTAAGACAATAACATTCCTAGTTGAGTCTAAAATTGTACGACGGGGCATGGTTACCGAGTTTTACAACTTAGGTAATTTGATTTTCGGCAACAGGTTCTCCATGATGGCTGCGTTCCCTGGTTGATAGATTCTTTCGATAGTCCGTTCGACGACCAATGTACTCACTTTCATCAGGTTTCCGATCATCTTATTACAGCTTGAGGATCGCGACGTCACATGTCCTGGTAATATGGCGCTTAAGTGGCGTTCCTGGTTACTGATAAGTTGAGTTCAGCAACACCAGAGTCGTGGTTGCTCGTGTGACGTCACGCCTCCGTGACATGGCGTTAGAGGATGGCAGAAAATTGCGGCGTCTTGTGATAATTTGACTGGCTTAGCGTTGGCTCTGAGCAGGAAGCACCGATAAACATGGCGATATGAAACTTACTGATGGTTGTTATTCATTAGCCGAAAGTTACCATCCCAGCGTGTCAGAAACCCTGGCAATCGTTTGATGTGGCGACTCATCCCTGGTAACCATGGAGTCGTTAATGGCAAGCTTATCGTGACGTCACGCCTCGATGACACGGTTCTCATAGTCCAGTAAAAGATGGCGACCAGATACGATCCTAACTAGACAGGGTGTTCGAGGTCCGCCATTTTGGGTGAAAATCGGTTAACATGGAGACGTGGGATGGTTGGGCTATTGTTGGTGATAGGTGCTTTATACAGGGTGTGTTAGTAACTCCTCGTAAACATCTGTTGCGACGACCCATCCCTGACTTCTTTTGTTGTTGTCGTTGATCTCAGATTTGACAGGTGGAGGTTAGTTTACATGAAAACAGAAAATGTACGGTTTAAATAATCTAAATGAACGATTTTTGTTGAGTACCCTGGTCATGGTGTGACTTTCGCTCTTGGTCATGTTTGTACTTTCGCGCTTACGGAATTTAAGTGAAGTGACAGGTATGTAAAATTCACCCTATCACAGTATTAAGAGGATTGTTCGGACAGTCGGACCTGTCTGGCGAGAAATGTATGAACAACGCGTTTCAAAGAAAGGCGCAGCAGGATGTCGGGAGAACCTGCTCATCGATAGATGTGTCTGCAAGGACGCAGCAACGTACCAGCGCTTCCCATCGATGTCCTGGAGTGAATAACTGAAAGCTTTTTATTCAACCTCCCATAGACTTATCATCTGTTTGTTGGAAAGCTTTGAGGCTCATTCGCACATCTTGAGGTGCATACAGAGATTGATTCCGCTTTGAAAAACCAGATTTTCTATCTCTTCTGGAAAATATCGTGTAACAACTGGCACCTTCACCTTTCAGAGAGGCCTCCTTCAGGGCGATACCCTATATTTTACATAGATGAAAGAGGCGCTATACGACACCTTAGCGCTGGAGATACCTATACATACCTGGGCGTGCCACATAGCCGCATTTAGGATGTGACAACTATAAAGGATACACTTCGAAGCACATACAAACGTTTCATCCGGCAGATTTGTTCTTCCGGACTGTCGGCGGGGATCAAAGTATCTCCAACGAATATGCTTGCCGTCCCGGTAGTTCTCTACTCATTGAGTGCGGTTCCGTGGACGAAAGACGAGCTCAGATCCCTTGATGTCGGGTCATGAAAGGTTATGTCCATGAACAAAAGCATGAACTTTTATAAGGTCATCGCCCGCTACAGTTTCCTTCGAAAGTATTTATAAGAAAAAATATCACTTGTGTGGTATGTTTACATTCAGAAAATAATGAGCTACAAAGAGCTTTTTCAATTTTTTATAAACATTTAATGTAGTAAAAATATGCTTGGTCAAAGTTACCCTACTTTTGAAGACTAATTTCTCGGCTTGTAATGATGATTTCGCAAATTTTCGAAATGTTCAATCAAGATTGATATTTTATCTACAAATGTATGTATCTAACTAAAACATTTCTATTGAATAAATATGAAAAAACAATGGCCTGCGAAGTGTCTGCACCACTCTCAAGAAATCCTTCTCAGATTCATTTCTGAATTTTCTCTTTAGCCACCAAAGAAATGTACGAAATATTAGTCCCCAAAACATTTGCAAAAAATACTTCTCTGACGTTCAACGGATTGGTATGTTTCTTGAAATTCTGATTCGAATGATATATACTTTTAGGAGTCACTTTTTTCATAAAAATTGAAAATAATAATCGAAAAATAAAAAGAACCCAAGTTTCCTATTTTGGCAATCGAATGTCAATAGCAAAAATTTGTATAGCATTTGATCAAGCATATTTTTGATGTCATCAATATCTGTTAAAATTTGAGAAATAATTGTTTTATCTTCTTTAGTTACGAATTCTGTATACATACA
>CAKNWW010332292.1:0-10783 GCA_932074435.1 Andricus kollari
GTATAGCGATAATTCCATTAAAATATTTTTTACCCTCCCTAATTGACTTTGAAGTTTCAAAAAATGGAAAAAGTCGACTTTTCGCTATTTTCTTAGAGTTACGGTAAATTTCTGGACTATTCGACCATATAATAATGTATTTGCAATATATTGCAACACTAATGTATGAGGAATGTTGACAATAAAATAATTTGTATTGACCTTAAATTACAAGAAAATATTTAAAAGTTATATATTGCTCTTTATTTGATAATAAACTTAATTTTCGGTACATAAATTATCAAAAAAAATAGTTCGAAGCAAGTAGATTTGTACCAACATAGAAAAAAATAATTCGTACAAAATTAAGTACACTGGAAAACATTTTTACCTTATTTAGACACCGAAAATTAATTTCGTTGTGAAATAAAAAGCAATATATCACCTTTAGATATTTTCTTGTAATCCAAAATAAATAAAAATGATTTTAATATCGACACTCTGCATATATTATTGGTTTAATATATTGAAAATACATTCTTCTTAACGTATATCAGACATTTCATGCTGAAATAGTCGAAAAAATTGCCGTAACTCTAAGCAAATAGCGAAAAAGTCGACTTTTATGGACTTTATGGACTCTTATGGACTTTAATGGAATTATCGCTATACAGGTATAAATAGACTTGCTTGGAACTATTTTTATTCAGAATTTAAATACCAAAAAAAAATTTTTTGGCTGTTCGAATTTGAAGAACTGCTTTGTTTTTTGTGATTGTTAGCTATGTCTACGATGCGGATAAATAAGGATTTTTTTTTATGAAACTTTAGGGGAGTGTTTTTGACTCTCAAAAGAAAGTTTTCATTGCTATTAGAACTTCGCGCAAACAACTTTTTTTTCGATACGCCCTAGTGCTTAGCAAATAATAATAGTAAGGTTAATAAAAATAATCCTTTGCTCACAAGGAAGATTTCTAGTGAATAATTACAATTATTCCTAATATTCTTATGCACTTTACATTTATTATTTCATATGGACATTTGACTTACACATTCGATCATTTTGAATAAACACACCAATGGTAACTAATCAGGTTAGTCCTCCGCGATGGGTAATTTGCTCTTCCGTGGATGGTCGAAATGAGTCAAAACAAAATGCTCGTATTGACCATCCAGAAAGGATGCCTTGCATATCCCTGATAGTGAGTCTAGCCTTCTTATAACAGTCAGACTGGTCACAAAATAAGAGCCGCTCTGACTATGTCAAAAAAATTCTGGATGGCTCTTTAGGTCATCTAAAAGAACGGACTGGCTCTCTAAATTTTGACCTTCTAACTTTGACCATCCACTTTTCTCCGTGCTGTTAAGTTTAAAATGGTATGATAATGGTTCCCATCAATGTTTTACAAAAGATGTATAATATGTACGGGAACTTCACCTCTTTCAAATGAAGCGTGCAGTACCATTCAAAAAGACTGGTTCCTCATCACAGTCAAAAGTTTTACAGTCAAAGGTAATAAGTGCAATACCCTAGTGGATGATATATTTTTGGAACTTTCTAAAGTCCAAAAATCCACATTCTTCTTCCGGAATATCGACAAGTGTCTTTTGTGTAAATTCCTGTGCTAAACTCATCTAAATTGGTAATTTTCGATTCCTTACGCGATTCCAAACTTAATTTTTGTCCCCAGTAGTGATCTGATCACGTTCCCTGTAAATTTTGCCACAAAAAATTGCTCGGCGGAGGCATAAATTGTCGATATTCAATATATTTAACCCTTCGTTAGACGCAACCCTAACTTAATGTGCCTGACAGGCCACCTGTATTCACTTGAGAAGCACATCAGAAATAATTGGTATAGAAAGTTATCTTAAGGGTTTTGGGGTCGCTGATTACGATTCTGATGTTAAAATTGGTCAATTCAAAATGGTGGATCCAATATGGCGACTATAGAAAGGCAGAATCGCAGAATAAGCGATTTTTTTCAACTCGTCTGAAACTTGATGTACGGGGTTTTTTTTAGATCCAATATGGCGACTGTTGAAAGGCAAAATCACCGAATTTGCGGCTTTTTTTAATTGCACAAAATATAGGGGTTTTTGACGTTAAAAAAATTAGCTAATTTAATGGCGACTTGGTCCGCTCGGGTGCAGGGTGACCTCGTAGGCTTGAAGGATCATAGTCACATTTTACGTGGTTTGCTATAAAACTGATTAGAGAGTTCCGAAAGAGCTTATATTGATTAACGAATACTAAGAAGGTCAAGCCCATGTGCGCTCTGTAGTAGGAGAGATGAGCGAAAACAGCTTGAGGTGGCCCGTCAGACCGGCTGCGTCTACCGAAGGGTTAAAATTGATTTTTTTAAGCAAATCGTTACAATGCAATAGTTTAGTAATTTAAAGGTATCATCTATGCGGAACTCCGCAACGCTCTGTGTCGCCATGCAAAGTAAATCCCATAAATCCTCAAATTGGAAATCACGCACATATAGAATGGATAGAACCGGATCATCTTGTATAAAGCTATCAACTATAAATTTAATACCATCCGTGTATCCTCATCGTCAGTATTGGGGTGGCCCTTCTCCGCGGACTTGTTCGATGTTGTTGATGGTAGCGGTAATGTTTGGATTGTGACTGATGTATTCGGTGCGCTAGTCATCAGAGTCTTCTCCAATCGTTTTTTCTGATGGTCCCTCAGGTACGGGAGCGACTTGCGGAGTAGGCTCAGCCATCTCAGCATCAGGCACATTTTCAATACCGTTTGATGTTTCTACCAAATCAGATAGATCAAAGTCAAAGAATCCTATTGGCTTGGTTCTTTCCCTAGTGAGTTGGATCTTCCACGGAATGAAAGAAAGGCAACTTTATAGCTGTAATCGACATGAGTTTTCGTGACGGCTTTCTGTAAAGCACCCTATATGCACCCTATATGTACAGGAATCCGCGACTCAATTCACGTCGTAAAGCATCCTTCCAAGGGTTCCTATGTCGATGCAGGTTCTTTTGCAGAATCATGTAAAGTTTCCTTCGCCAAATTCCTGTACAAGAAACGTCAAAATTTCTTGTATGGGTTCGTGTGCGCGAACCTTTACAGAAACATGTATACATTATCCCTCGAGGTTCCTGTATTGAATTTTCAGCTGCGTACTGCATAACTGACAATAATAATGAAGTTATCTAATTTTATAATGTTTAGCTAATTAATTAATTACACGACTTAATACCAATGAGGCTACTAATATTATTTATTTAGGATAAGGAACGATTACTGCTTGGACTATATTCTAGATTGGAAATCTTCTTTATTTTTATAACATGCAATGGCGGGAGAGATATATTTATAGTTTATACAACACCACCTTACAAAACACTGACTCTACGGGCACTAAAACATAACTAGAAACATCGGGACGAAATACTATGCGATGGAACCCACCCCAAAATAGAAAGCGCCCTGGCGATAATACTAGCATCTTGCTTGAAGTTTAAATGGCATAACCAGGATTCTAAATAATTAAACGCTAAAAGAATTTCAGCAAAATTAAGGTTTCATCCACTTTTTTTCCTCTCATTTTCTACACAAAAGTGATTAAGAATCCTTATTGTTTTAGCTGTTATGTTTTGTTCAAATACTAATCTAAAATGCATTATTTTTCTAGGTCAAGACTGGAAGCGACGTTGGCTCTCATCTACTACCAATCTTCAACTTTATACTCTGATGGTCTAAATAAAAAGGCACTTTAATTTAGTTTACTGTGATGCAGATTCGTAGATCTGGTCAGCTAGTTTAGTGAGACACAGGTTGACGCCGTAGCAGTCATACAAGAAATGACTTTGGGGCCGAGGCCCTGCCGGGTCGGTCCCGGCATGTATGCCCAGGTAGTACAAAAAAATCTGTGAAGATTTCCTGAAACTTGCATTGTAAGGTTGGGAATATTGCATTGGAAGGTTAGGGCAAGGTTCGGCCAATCAACAAAATGTCCGCTTGCGAGGGAATGTTACACAGCAAGTTTCAGGACAGTTTGGAAGATTTATTTAACTTTATTCGATGTGTACTAATTAAAATTTTTTTTCGAATAAAATAAATATGGGAAATAATCATGATTCGTGTGTCTGGTGATATACTAAGAGGGATAAAAAAAATACTGCGCAGCCCTAGGTCGCATAGAAACCTACTGCGCATCGAATTAAGTTAAATGAATCTCCCAAACTGTCCTGAAACTTGTTGTGCAACATTCCCTCACAAGCGGGCATTTTTTTGATTGATCGAACCTTGCCCTAACCTTTCAATGCAAGTTTCAGGAAATCTTCACGGAGTTTTTTCTGTTATTTGGGTGAGTCAAATCTATGCCCTTATCTTAAAAAGGGAGGGTGTGATGTGTATTCTTAGCCTATGAAACTATTCTCTTTTATAAAAGAGCCTTTATAAAGCTAGGTTAATCTTACTTATTCGCTCTAGCTAAACAATACTATTATCTATTACTTTTGCTTTCTCCAACCCGTATTATTGGGTGTTGGGAAGTATAATCATAATAAATTAGGAGGAGGTGTTTCGAGTTTCAATCGTATGCCAACTACGAATCTTGTCGAAGTTTCGTGAACATTGCAGTTGACTGCTTCAGGTCTAACATGAAACTGAAGTTTCGAGTAAAGTTGTTCTTATATGTACTATGTACTATGCCTGTGATTGGCCAGAGCGCCCCACCGTGGAGACTGGTCAAACTTGATTGGCCCCTATTGATGTTATTGGGGTGTTTTAAGATTTTGATTGCTTCTCTAAGTTTTCTTGGAAAAATATTTTATGTTTTTGCGCTGACAGTTGTTTTGTCATATACATAAAATGCTATATCCTGTTTGGATATGATGCTCAACTAGTGCCCCTAGCGGACCGAATGAACGGAACGGATACGCCACAGCGTATCGTTATAGTATCCACATCGTATCCTCTCCGTATCATGCAAGAAAAACTCATTAAAAAGGGAAGATGAACACTTAACTTGTTGAGATTCCAATTCTACGTGAAATTTTGGGTTAGAAGGTCACGGAGTAATTGCAATAGTTTTTCTTGAAACGATAAAAACTTTACAAAAATATAATACCTATCGACAACGTGGGCTGAAGGCGACTTCAAGCGTCCATAATCAAGCATCCGTCATCGTTTAAGCAGTACTCCTTAAATGATTATGGATGATTATGGAGTTTTTCTTGCATGATACGGAGAGGATACGATGTGGATACTATAGCGATACGCTGTAGCGTATCCGTTCCGTTCATTCGGTCCGCTAGGGGCTGATTGCGTAAAATGTTTTAGCCTGACTTTACTCTTATGTTCCTTCACACGTTGGCTCACCGCTCTCCCGGTTTCTCCAATATAGACTTTGCCACAAGAAGAAGGGATTTTATATACTTCCAAATCCCTGAGAGGTGCCTTTTTATCTTTAAGGTTGTTTAGAAGTTGCCCCATTTTCGCAGGTAGTTTAAAAATGGTTTGAATGTTGTGTTAATGAGAATTCTTCCTATTTGTTCTGTGATACCTTTGGTGAAGGGTAGAATGGTGGTCGTATAATGATGTTAGGGTAGGATGGTGGTCGTATAATCATATCAAGCTTAGTTAGAACATTATTTGACGTGGATTTCTTTTTATCAATATACAGTTAAGAGTGAGCAGTATTTTTCAAAAGGACATAGTCACATGAATTCACATGTCTAAAGAATGATGACAAACGTTTATGCAATAGCCATTCAAACCTCACATAGGTTTTTGTACAGTAGAAATGATGTTTACCTTACTGCGGAGATAACAAAGAACTTAAAAAATGAGTCTTTGTCTGTTCTGCACAATAAGGCATGTGCATGTATTCGACTATACCATTTGGCAATACATGCTATTTGTTTCACACTTTCACAGCGAATCCTAGAGATATATATTTTATCTGAAATTAGATAAACCATTGCGAACGATTGACAATTACATACCTATAAAATTGTGAATGTGGTCATGAATCCGCACTTCGATAAAAATTATCCGACGTCGAATAAATGTAGTTGTCAATTGTTTGCAACGTTGTTATCTCATTGCAGAAATAAAATATCTTTAAGATTTGTTGTGTTGATATTCGGATTTAGAATCCTATATAGGGTTCAGAAGGTTGATCATTCTCCAGTTGTACACAAATTTGAAGACGTCTTTACAACGTCTTTTTGACGTCGTTACGACAATATCTATGTCTACGTATTAAAGATATCGTTACGTTATTACGCAATTTGCAGCAGACATATTTAATACACGAACACGGATATTTTCCTAAAGATGTGCCGTTAAATTTGTGTGCCTACTATGGTTACTGATAATAGGAGCCAACTCAATAAGCTTCTCGCTCATCTGCACTTTCACTCGTACTTCAAAATCCCAATGTGGTGCAGAACCTGACTTAACATACCTGCATTTTAAAGAAATTGTTTTATGTTTGTCCTAAAAGGTTGATTAAAGTGATTTTTTTGGCAGTTTTTTAGAAACGGGGAGTGAAGCGGGCAAAAGCAATGAAAAATCAAGTTTTTTACAGTCAATTTATAATTTTGTTGTCTAATCTTTATCTTGACGTCCTGCGAATACTTTGTATGTTTGTAAAATTACATTTGTGTTAGTAGAGTTCTAAAAATAAATACAGGCGACTTTAAATTTTTGAACTTTTGATTTTGAGTTCCAACGCAAATTTGCCGCGCCACGGTTTCGGATGAGAGGAGCCGCGGGGGGATGTGCCTTGGTCACTTATGCATGACAAAACAGTAGCTATATTGATACAGCACAGTACCTTTCAGACTTTCAATTTCTGACAAGGTCAGAAACAAAACTGTGCAGAAATTGAATGCCGAATCCCAGCTGAAAATTCCTGTACAGGAACCTCGGAGGATCCTGCACATGTTCCTGTACACGAAACTGCATACGAACCTATACAGGTATTCTTGACGGTTCCTGTGCAGGAATTTGGTGAAGGACACTACATATGATCCTGCAAAGGAACCTACACCGACGAAAAGCCAATGCGAAAACTCATGTCGCTTACAGCTATAAAGTTGCTTTCCTTTTATTCCCTTGAAGATATAACTCACTATAGAGAGAGCCAAGTCACTAGCGAACCCTCGCGGATTAGTTCGTATGCAGGTTCATGCATAGGATCCTGAGCAAAATCCTGTGCATGAACCCAAACCTCACTTCACTATGTGAAGGAACCTGTACAGGATCATTCAAAGGTTAGCTTGCATACTGGTTCCTTTGCAAGATCATGTATAGTTTCCTTCGCCAAATTCTTGCACAGGAACCGTCAAGATTACCTGTACAGGTCCGTGTGCAAGCTCGTATACAGGAACATGTGCAGGATTCTCCGAGGTTCCTGTACAGGAATTTTCAGCTGGGATGTACCTAAGTAATAATACATTTTTTTTCAATCTTAACTAAATATTTTTTGATTGGGCAATTGTAATATTATTTGACGTTGATATATAGAATAAAGCCGAACTTTTTTATCCTATAACTGGAGATACTTTCTTTGCAGCGTTTTATTCCGCTTGAAAATACAATTTTTTCGCCGCCAGATAAACACAGCTGCATATCTGCATGGAGTGAAATAAGAAATTGAATGTTATACTTTCAACAAAATTCATTTTTAGCAATTGTTTCTTTATGTATTAAATACCTTACGATTAAATAATTGTTCATTCAATGCAAGACGAGGGAACTATCTCTTGAAAACATCTAACGTGAAAATAATCTAATTTCCGTCCTCTTTCATTGACATTTTTCCAGATTTGTATGAAAAATTGTAATTGATAACGATCATAAATGTAACATGCGATACCTTAAATATAATCTGTAAAAAGCTATTTAAAACAAGTGCAAGAATTGTTAATTGTCTACTCTATATTAATTGAAATATGTAATTCACTGATTTTTATTCCTCACCGTTTCAAAATTTCTATTGTATTGTTTACTATAAAACTATTTTAAACTACAAATTATGTGAATATCAAACTATTGTATAATTTTTATAGCGCATGTTATTACATTCTCACCAGAATTGATCAAAATGTAACTTTTTGAGCATTTTCTGCTTCTGTCGTAGTATAAGTTATCATGATGATTTAATGAACATTCATACACGGCATTTGAAACTTTAAAAGAAAACAAAGAAGTTAGAGCAGGGTAATTTTACATTTTAAATTACGGAACGAATGCATTATACCGAAAGTAAGATCACACCATGTATATGAGATGAGGCTTGTCGATTATCAACCCAACTGTCGCCATCAATGAAGTTTGACACTCAAATGCTTTGCCTGCACAGGTTTGTATTCAGAAAAAAACGCAGCCAATTGTATATAAATACTGCGAAAATGTCCAGACACTAGAGTTTAATTTAGCTGTCAAACCTAATAGATCAGTCAATGAAAACATTCAGGTACTATGGCTTAATACTTTGTATCTACAATAAAGTTACCAGCAAGGAAGTGAATATTACTCCAGGAGGACTTTCATCACTTCCTGAGCTCAAATCCAGTGAAAGATTGTTCCAGCAGTACATGGTCTAGACTCTAGTCCGAATACCTGGTGGAGAAGGGTTTCACAAGATTATCACCAATAATAAACTCACGCCTACATCAAGCAATGATCATGACCATTCATCTCCACGTAAGTGTTTATTAAAACTTTAATTTTTTCTGAACTCATACCTTCTAAAAATATTTTTCGTGTTTAACCATTTTGGTTTTTGTTTAAGGTGCTGACAACCTACCTCAAATTCTATAAGCTGGCTCTGACAATCGATTCAAAAACCATCAACCCAATTCTCATTATTCATTTCAAGTAAGTACTCTGACGAAATTGTTGGATAGGCTTTTATACCGAGAATTTCTTAATTATTCTGAAATCTACATTCGATCTAATCCGAACCTATACGAAGAAATTTTTAAATCTTTTTCAATCCGTACGTCAACTCAAAATACAATTCGAATGAGTCCGAGGCTCATCCGGACTTACGTTCCAATCCTTTTCAATCCGTGCACCAACACCAAGTTCAATCCGAAACCAATGCGAATCCATATTTCAATTCTTTTCAATCCGTGAGTGCAATCTAAATAAATTCTTGCCACCAATCCGAAACCACCTTTCCATCCTGTTCAATCAGCGAGTTCAATTCGAAAGAATCCGAGACTATTCCCAAGCAAATATCAATCCTTTTCAGTCCGTAAAATAACCACAAGTACAATCTCAATCAATATGTGCACCAACACCAAGTTCAATTCAAACCCACCTTTCCATTCTTTTGAATCTGGGCACACAATCCGAGTCCCGAAACTTAATTTATATCCTTGTCAATCCGAGAGATCAATCCGACTGTATCCGAGTCAGACTAAATTTTAAATCCTTCTCAATCCGTATTTCAACACCAACTTTAATCAAAATCAATCTGAAATCAATCCGAACCCACCTTACAACCCTTTTAATCCGTAAGTTCAATCGAAATGAATCCGAAACCAATCCCATGCAACCTTTTCTTCCTGTTCAATTCGTGAGTTTTATCAGAATGAATCTAAGGTTCATCTGGACTGACTTTTTAATACTTTTTAATCCGACGTCCAATGCCAATGAATCAGAGATTCATATCCTGAGCGGCTGTCAAGCCTTCTCAATCCGAAACAAACAATAAGTATAATCCGGATCAATCAGAAACTAATCGGAACCCTCGTTCCATAATTGTTTTCAATCTATGTGCCCAGACTGTTCATTCTTTCGCAATATATACCAACCCCATTTTCAATTCGAAATCCTCACCTTTAAATTCTTTTAAATCAGTGCTCCCAATTCGCGACCTTACGTTTTTTTACTCATTCGGACTAACTTTTCAGTTATTCTCAGTCCGTGCGCCATCAACAACTTTAATCCGGATAAATCTGAAACCAATCCGAAACCACCTTTCAATCCTTTTCAATCTGTGCAGACCCTCAACATTTTTTTCGTTACTATACATATTTTGTTCTTATGTTCAAGGTGCTGCCAACATGCCTCAGATTCTATTAGTACCAACTCTGACATCATCACTTCAAAAAAGATCAAAAGTTTCTTCACAACTATCCACAATGTGAGGTGAACGAGAAACATAGGGAAGAGTAGAAAATTAAATTTAATTGAAATGTTATTTTGATATTTACATCTCTAATTTAACTATTATCATTAATTATATTATTCAGTAGTCTGTGATGTAACTTTCAAGTCTTCAGATTCATTTAATCTTCGTAGCGAAATATATAATATATTTATAAAAACTTCCAATTATATTTTAAACGAAATCTTTTATACATATAGTATAAGGGTTATGACTTCTGACAAATTGTCAATAATAGAGCCACAAAAATGATATCAACTCTTTAAATTTGAATCAGTGAAAAATGAGTCACTGCGGATCAAATTAGTAAGAATTTTCACTGACTCACGCCACGCAAATTAACTGATTCAAATAGCTAGAAATGGTGGATCACATAATTAAATATAATTAGTGGGTTTCAATGATGGACAGTGAAATTTTACTGATTCAATTTTAGAGAGAATAAAGTTTCTTAATTCGATTGTTGAAATAATGTAGAAGGTCGAACCCCATCCACCGAAAAAGGACTTTATGGTTTCGGTAAAGTTATACGGCCGTTTATCATGCCTGTGGAGCGATCCTAAAGTTCCCCTTTTCAACTCATAGGCATGTAACGGCCATCATATATCTATAACGTCACAAATGATGACATTATAGATGTA
>CAKNWW010332305.1:0-11217 GCA_932074435.1 Andricus kollari
CTCAAATATATATATATATATATATATATATATATACAATCTACATAGGGGTGTTTCACTCTTAGGAAGCAACCCTCTTCTAAAATGTTGATTCTATGTTATGTACATCATGACTAGAAATGTTTTCCATGTGGTAATATTCCAACAAATGGAAGATTTCTAAACAAACTGCATTTATTTCTGTTTCATGTGAAATATTCGGGGGTGAGTTGTACCCCTTTAAACCGAATATCCGCAGAAAAGAAAAAATATGTGTCGTTTAGTTTTTTGAGTACTATAGCATATATCAAGGAGCATAAAATTGGAGGCGGACACCTGCGTTAGGTTCCTTGTAAGTCAATCTTTAGTCGATTAGTGTACGCAGTTGCATAAATATCTAGCCACGTACGCGTCGCATTTCAGGATGACGGAATACACCAAACAAAGAGTCTGCATTAAATTTGGCTAAAAGCTTGGCCTATCATGTTCGGAAACCATTGTTATTATTCGGAAAGTGTATGATGATGAGTCTATCAGTAATACTTCAGTGGAAAGTGTTAATTAATGGAAATCGTCATCTAGCAGTGAGAGAAATACAGGACATAAAGTGGAGATTGGGCCATTCACCACGACAAAAAGCACCTGTCCATTCATCGCAGCTTATTCAGAAACTTGTGGCGATACACTACCTTACGCAACCTCGACAGTCCTATCCTGGCTCCCTGTGATTCCTGGCTGTTTCTCTAATTGAAATGTCCTTTAAAAGGAAAACGATTTTAAGACGTAAAGGAAATAAAACAGAATGCGACAAAGCAGCTATTAGCTATTCCAAAAGGCGACTTTAATGAATGCTTCCGAAAGTAAGAGGATCGTCGGAAGAAGGTTGCGGCTTCCAAAGGGGACTACTTTGAAGGGAATATCATCGTCATTGGCCAGAATTAACTTCTGCTCCTGGTACATTTTCGACATTTTAAAGATTTTTACCATTTGAAATGCTCACCAATGTTAATATTAAAAAAAGTTTGTGTCCGGGTGATCCATTCGAGGTTATTCTTCTATAATTAGAGAAATCATGTTCCTGAAAGTCACCAGAGATAGAAAAAAAATTCATGTATTATCATATAGACCACACCATCTGACTGGTTATCCAATATTATCGAACTTGAACCTATATTAGCTTGGATTTATGCAGTTTTTATAGGATATTGAATACGTTAGCACAAAATATAGGAATTTTAATCTATATATTATAAAGTTGAAACAGATCTTGAAGCGTGAATTTAATAGGATAGAATTTTTTTGTGAGCCAAGGGTCAATAATCATATTCCTCGTGCCCTGAAAATGCTAAAATCATCTTAAACGCATTTAAAAAAAAAAACGAACTTATCTTATCTCGAACGCTTTATTTTCGTTTGATGTAATGAATACAGTAAATATTGAAAAGTATAAGTATAGGCATTAATATATATAAACAACATTTAAAAAATCTGCACGCTGCGCGGACACATTCTCATCGCGCGCTACGCGTGCGGGTCGCAAGCTTGAGCGCCGCTAGGCCGCGCACATATTGGATCTCGTGCTTCGCGCTCGGTCATTGAACTTAGTCTAAGTGAATCGACAACTGAAATTTAGTGATAGTTAATTCGCTTTTGTTAAAGCTCCTTTCGCTTTAACGAACACATTCTCATCACGTGTCTCTTGAGAAAAAAGATCAAAAGCAAATTCTTGGATTCAATTTAGGCAGACAATTTGGTTATTGAACATTTTATTGTATCTTGTGTCTTTTTTTTCTACCAATTGTAGGCACCTCGTTAATTTACATTTTTTTCTTCTAAAA
This sequence comes from Andricus kollari, assembly GCA_932074435.1. Taxonomy (NCBI): domain Eukaryota; kingdom Metazoa; phylum Arthropoda; class Insecta; order Hymenoptera; family Cynipidae; genus Andricus; species Andricus kollari. The sequence continues at coordinate 1,818 of CAKNWW010332305.1, forward strand.
GAGGTGTTTTTCAAATGTATCAGGATTTTTTTTTAGTTTTTCAACTGTTTTTCACAACATTATATTTGGCAAGAACAGCAGTTTACGATCTTGAGCAAAAATAAAATTATTCTTATATGTATATTCCATACAAGCCCGTGTAGAAATGGTAACAGGGATCCGACCGGGGATACTGGCCGGGATCCGACTAAAAACGTCACGGTGAACAGGTCGGATTCCGGCTTTCATACCGGCCGGGTAACCCGGTTTCAGAGCGGTTAAAAAATGCTGCTTCAGGCGAGAAATTTTTAACTTGATTTGTCTTTTAAGGCTCATCGAAAAAAATACGGTGACCTTGAAATTTAAAATCAAGTTTACGAATTCTCGCGAGGAACTTAGAGTAGAGTTTAAATCACGGATGCTAGAATCTCAAAGCAATTGTTTTTATTTTGGAAACCACGTGGTGATTTGAGTTTAGGAAGGAAGAAAGGAAAAAAATGAATACACAACACTATACTTTAATGTAAAATAATAATTATTCGCGCAGCAAGTGGGGTTTTTAAACTAATTACTGAAATAAGCTTGATTTTAATAACGGGTTTTATTTGCGAACTTCGAAGAGACGCCAGGCGCAGAAGGCGTCAGAAATGGCGGTAAATTTGAAAGTGTACGGACTAAAAATTTTCTTAAAATAAAGGAAATTGTAAAAATTGTAATAATTCTGCCGTTGCAAATTGCAGAATCGATTACAGTTTTATTTAATAAGTTAAAACTTTGGAAATAATTAAATGTTGTTTTTTTAAGAACTTAAAAAAGCTAATTTTTATGTTACTGATTTAATAAATCTTTAAATTCTACTTTTCAAATCATAATTTATCTAGCTTCCGTAAGTACGTCTTTTACAATGTCGCGGCTCTTAAAAAATGTGTAATTTCTACAAAAAAAGTATCCTGACCAGTTCCCGCTCGGCTCCCGACCATGAAATCTAATCAGGTTTGACCCGAACAGTAACCGACCGGCTCCCGACTATACTCTGTTCCATGAGAGAACGAATTTGGCCGAGCAAGTTTTTATGAAAGAAGGCGTCGACAAATTTTTTTTCGTTTGGTCGACAGCCAATTGCTGTTAAAAGAGGACACCATTTTTTTCAAATATACTGACCCAGGTTTTTTCCTAGATTTTTTGTAGGCTCACTGAGGGGCAGATGTGCGCACCGAACGTGACAGTTACAATAGGCGTCGTTTCAGAAATTCGTCCTCTCGTGGAACAGAGTATAGGTGATTCAAGATAAATGTAGCCTGGTCGGTTCCCGGCCGGTTCCTGAACATGAAACCCAACCAGGGGGAGCCAGGCCGGCATCCGACTAGAAACCTTGCAGTAGTAGGGCCAACCGGGGCAATTTCAACACAAGAGAATAAGATCTTTATACGTTTAGTTAGAATAGGTGGAAATGGAAAAGAGTCTAAGGGTTGAAGGGAAGGAGGGAAAGATTGTATGGCAGGGGATATAAACAGGAGAGGAGAGAGCAATTGAATAAAAAAGGGTGGAGGAAAATATGGCATGGGAGGGTGAATAGGGATGAGGCGGGGATCAGGATGTAATGAGAGGATCATAGGGACAGTAAATCAATGAAGAGAAGAGAAATCATGGGGCTGGTGAGATCAGAAGAAGGGGGTAAAGCAGTAGGAAAGAGAGAGAGAGGGAAAATGTGCAGAAAAGGGACATGAGAAAGGAAGGATTGAGGAGATTATGAGAAGGAGCGGGCATGCGGAGGGAATCAGGAATGAATGGGAGGGTAATGGCGATAGGAAATTAATAGAACAAAGAGGTCAGTGGGTAAAGATCAAGGGGACATGTTAATGGGTTCATTAGATGGGTAGGAGTGACTGGGGGGTTACGATTGGGAAGGGTAAAAAATATGATTTGATGTGGAAGGTAGTATAAGAGTCGTAATGGGACAGGGGGAAATAATGATGAGTTCAGAAGAAGGGAGGAGGAGAATATGGTATTGGAGAAGGTATGGAGCAGATTTAGTGGTTGAGTAGGGTAAGCAACTAGGATGTAAGTAGGGAGGATTGTAAGGATAAAGGTGGAAAGGGAGTAGGATAAGGAGCAGAAAGGCTCATTTGGACCACCCATTCATATGTATACCACTCAATTTGAATGTATACATCATACTTTACATTTATCACGTCTAAAATTGGAAGACCAGTCGCAGTTAATCCTCCTAAATAGTACCATGACACGACCTTGTTTAAGGTGAAGGTATCAAGTTTGTTTAGCATATTTGTGGTAAACAAACTGAGTCTGTGGGGGTTAGTTTTGGATGCCTTTTGAGAAGCTCATTTGCCAAAGGAAGTCCAGAAGGACGACGACAGAAAGCGAGGATTCTCATGGGGTGAAAAGCACGGAGGCGTGACATGACCCCGGGACTCAGTGGTGTTGGTGAAGCGAGTTGAGAGGGCAGGAGTGAGGTGGATGAAAAGGGGTTACCCACCCCATATACGCGGCAAAGAGCATTACACTCGCCGTATTTCATAAGAGGACGGTCCGCTTAAAATAGTACCTTAATACTTTATGTCGAGGCTCGTTTCTCTTTCCTTAAGCAATGAATCCTTCCTTTTCTGCCCACTTATCCTACTTCTCCTTCGTCATCCTCTTTGAACCTTAAAGCATTGTGACCCACATTATGCGCCACGATTATCTAATTGCCTTCGCACTTTAGTGTGTTTTCTTCTCTCAAGATCAATTTAGTTCATTTCTTCAAAAACAGAACTTCAGATGCTCTTTTAATATTTTTATCGAATTTTGCTCCAATAAATTGCAATACATTTTATTAGTAATCACGAATCACCTTTCATTAATATCTCTATTTAAACAAATTGTTAGTCCTGATTGTTTCAACAAGAAAAATTATTTCATTTTCGATTCAAAATTTTTGACTGAAAATGTACTTTTTCTATCAATTAAGTAAAGATGCAGCATGTACAATTGCACATGTAAAAAATTACAAATTGCATTACTCCTGAAGCAAATTCGTTGCAATTGGATAAATAAATTCAGGTGCGCTTTTGTTGGTAATTTTCCTTCTCTAGAGCGAAAGTGAGTCAACAATCAAATTACACCGTCGACAATTTCGAAGAGGTAGCGAATACGTACTTAAGTACTTAATCGCTGCAGTAGGGCCGACATTTCGGCACGTAGCTCTCTTAATTCTGCCCTTTACTCGTTTGCAGAATACTCGAGGTAGAAAATTTACGAGGACAGCTTTACGTGTCTTCGACATTTCTACCTTCACGTTTTACGGCGGGTGGAGGTTACGTGTTGTTTTCAGTGTAAAAGGAATTCTACAATGCTCCTGAAGTAAACAATTACAGTGGTACATGTCTGTATAAAGCCTAATGAGCGTTTTTCAGAATTTCTTTCGCAGCAAGTTAAAACAAAAACTATCTTATTAAAAAAAAATTTATTCATTTAGAAAACTATTTTAAAAAGTGATAAGTACTTTTTCTGGTTATATTTTTTTTATATTTATCTAAATTCGCATAAATTATGACAATAAATAACTTTGAAATTACTTCTAAAAAACAAAAAAACAGAATATCAGTACCTTTTTATTACAATCTTTATATCATGATATCATTTATTTTGTATCAGTAGCACTAAAGTCCTTTTCAAATTATCCGTGCCTTATGAAACAGAAAACATCTGTCACCATCGTAATCTGCCATCGATCCTGATGAATGGCGATTCTTCGTTGGGCTCGCCTCCAGAAAGAACATTACCTCCAGCGTCGATATATTCGCTTATCGCGAACGCGCCTTAATGCTGGCTGCCAAAGTTCGAAATTGGTTGGAGCCATCCTACAAAGTGTTTCTGACGGCTAAGAAAAAGGTCGTAAACGGTTGACTTAATCCTTTCCCATTTTAAAATACATAAATTTGTATATGCTCTTCTTCGCATACACGGTTAAAAATATTTGGAATTCTCTAACATGGAATTTACGGAATCAAGAAATTTATGGAATTCACGGAATTCACTGAATTTATTGAATTCACGAAATTCATGGAATTCAATGAATTCTAGGAATTCACTATATTCACGGAATACGCGAAATTCATGGTATTCAAGGAATGTACGGAATTCGCGGAATTCATATAATTCAAGTAATTCACAGAATTCGCGGAATTCATGGAATTTACAGAATTAAAGCACTTCACGAAATTCACGGAAGTCATTAAAGTCACGGAATTCACAGAATTCATGAAATTTACGAAATTCACAGAATATATGGAATTGACAGAATTCATGGAATTGACAGAATTGATGGAATTCACTGAAGTAATGGCATTCATAGAATTCATGGAATTCACTAAATTTATGAAATTCACTGAATTTACGAAATTTACGAAATTCGCGGAATTCACGGGATTCATGGAATTGAAGGAATTCACGAAATTTATGAAATTCATGGAATTAACAGAATTCAGTGAATTTACGAAATTCATGGAATTTACGGCATTTATGGAATTTGCGGAATTCATGAAGTTTATGGACTTCAAGGAATTCGAAAAATTATTGGAATTCATGACATTCAGGGAATTCACGAAATTTACTGAATTTACATAATTCGCGAGATTGACATTACATGCATTCTATGCATTCCTTGATTTTCGTGAATTCTATGAATTCGTTGAATTTTCTGACATCCTTTAATTCCGTGAATTTAATGACTACCATGAATTCCATGAATTTCTTGAATTTCATGAATTCCGTGAATTCACTAAATTCAGCGAATTCAGTGAATTCATTGATTTCCATGAATTTATTGAATGTCATGAATTGAATGAATTCCGCGAATTCATTGAACTCCATAAAATCATTTATTTCCGTCAATTCATTGAATTACATGAAATCTTTGAATTCCGTGAATTCATTGAATTCAATGAATTCCATGAATTCCATGAAATCCGTGAATCCCATGAATTCAGTACATTCCGTGAGTTGCGCGAAGTCCTTGATATCGTTGAATTCCGTGAATTAATTGAATTCCATGAATTTCGAGAATTCAATTAATTCCGTGATTTACATGAATTCCGCGAAATCCTTCAATTCCATGTATTCCTTGAATTCCATAAATGCCTTGAGTTCCGAGAATTCCTTGAATTCCACGAATTTATCGAATCCCATAAATTCCTTGAATTCCGTAAATTCAATGAATACCAGGAATTCCACGACTTTCTTGAATTTCATGAATTCCGTGTATTCACTAAATTCCGTGAATTCATTGAATTCCGTGAATTCATTGAATTCCATGAATTCCTTGCATTTCGTGAATTCGTTGAATTTCGTAAATTCCATGAATTCCTTGAATTCCATAAATTCCGTAAATTCCGTGAGTTCCGTGAATTCCATGAATTCCTTGAATTCCATAAATACGCACGCTTGATATATCCATCCGCAAATGTGATACAGAAGTGTTACTGGTTATTGGACTTGCATTGTAAAATGGCAATACATGTAAGGCACCATACCAATACCAGCACTTGGAAACTACAACATTATGTATTGTGGCGTAGCCTTACGTTTCGGAAATAAACTTCCAATACATTTCTTGAAAGTTTCCAACCTAAATTTTCAACAGTGTAAATATTTTCAAGCTCAGCACCAGAAGACTTGAAATAGAATTTTGTTTTTTGAGTTTCTTGTATCACAGATGGAAAATATAAAAAGAATCGAAAAAAATAGTTCCATACTTTATAAATAATTTTCCATCATGACAATTTTGAAGGAATTTGCAATATTACAGAATACAAAGGTGACTGCCAAATAGATTACCACCTTAAGTCCCAGACATTTTTCACGTTTCCTTGGAATAATACTCTCTTTCTCAAAATATCTCAGTAAAGTACTTACTACTTATATCAAAACACAATTTGGTGACGTTTATAAATTTTTGAAGACTTTTTTTAGAAATTATAAATAGAAAAGTACAAAAAACTACCTCTAATCCACTTGTAACAATCATCACAACTTTTGAATAGTATTGTTTATAAAATGAAAGCTCATCCTTTATATTAATTTATCTTACCATAAAATGAGATTATATTTTTTAATTTTGTAGCTGAAATCAAATAAATCGTTAAAATTCTTGTTTTCCAATATTTTTAAATAAATTTACTTGTTCTGCATATCGCTTTTAAAAAATTTTGAAATACTTATTAATAGGCAAAGTATTTTTTTTTAAATCTGGTTGTAAAAAATAGTCAACATTTTGGCATATTAAACATAACAAATTACATGATACAGGAAGACACGGATTCTACACAAACGTATTCTAATTATTATATTGCATTTTAATGCTTTTTTCAATTAGCCTACTGTAAAACATTTGAAACTATATTTAAGTATTTCTGTTATTTGAATGGGGTCTGTACATGTCTGACTAAAACTACCATATTCTACTGGTAATGATGTGAAAGTAGATAGGGAATATTCTTGTCGGACAAATTTTCAGTAGAAAAAGTATAGAAAGAAAAGAAACGTTTCCTACTGCCAAATTTCAAAAAATATATTTAAATTATTTATATTCTTTGCATAGCATTATTATACATATGTATGGGTAAAACTATCTGTTTCTACTGACAAAGATGTGAATGTAAAAAGATAATAAGCTAGTCATACAAATAAGTAAAAAAATTGAAAAAGAAAAGAGAAGAGAAGGTTTCTAAAGTCACCACAAACAATCGGCGACCCTCGTCTTTGGAAGGCTCCCTAGAGAAAAATGTCAGCAGATTATTAGGAAGATTTAACAATTCTCTAAGGTTTTTAAAATAAAGTGATGTTTTTTAATCGTTGTTAATTATTTTTGTTCATAGCTGTCAAATGAAAGAAGTTGGTGCGTCAGAGGAACGCGTATATTCGGGCTATTCTTAAAGTTCTTCATTTAAAATCTCCTTCTCTTAATCACGATTCCTCGCCGCCTTTGGCGAGCTTTCGGCAAACAAAACGAGTTCAGGATACGGCGTGAAAAAATTTTCAAACTACTCTGGTAGTTGAAAAGACTTGTTTGGAATGGAGCCGGTATACTATTTATAAATAAAACTAAAAGTTCTATGGGAAAACTAAAGATGCCCTTGGATTTGGCTTATCAATATCTTCAGATGTTTTTTGAATCAGCCAAAAAATAATACTGTTTTTAACAATTGCATTTGTTTCTAATTTTTCCGAATCCATTAAACAAAAATGGAAAACAATGAAAAGTTAATTACGAAAAGTTAATTACTCAGATATAACATACTTTGATTTACACAGAATGAAAATAAATTTTCAGTTGTGCGAAAATGTTAGTTCAAACATTGTTTTTATCCCCTCCACGTTTACTCTTTGTTACTACAGGATGGAGCACAGAGATTTCCGCTTTGTGCATTTTTCAATCAATAAAACTTATCGTCCTATAGAAAAAGTAAAGATATCCCTGTATTCGGCTCGGCAAAATCTCCAGCTGTTTTTTGAATTAAACAAAAAAAAATTAAACAATTACATTGTTCCTGAATTTTCAGAATTTATTTAACAATAATGGATAAACATTAAAACTTAATTACTGAAATATAACGTACTCTGAAGTATATATAACAATAAATTTTTAATTGTGCCGAGCCGAATCCAGGGGTATCTTTGCTCTTTCGATAGGACATTTAGTCTCATTTATAAAAAATGCACAAATCTGAAATCTATATGCTCGATCCTGTAGTAGCAAGGAGTGAACGTGGAGGGGATAAAAATAATGTTTAAACTTAATTTTTCGTACAATTTAACATTTATTTTCATTCTTTGTACTTCAGAGTACATTATATTTGAGTAATTAACTTTTACTTGTTTACTATTATTGTTGGATAAATTCAAAATAATTTAATTTATAAAATTCTTTTTGTCTAAATCGAAAAATGTCTCGAGATATTGCCAAACCGAATCTAGAGGTATCTTTAGACTTTAATAGGACTTTTACTTTTATTTAAAAAAAAAATAGAACCTATTGTGGCAAGGAATCAGTGTCTAATGTTCTTGAAATTGTCTTATGACTAATAGATTTATTTACAATAATTGCGCAATGATTCATAACAATTTGATTGTTTAAAAAATCATTGTTTGGGCTAATTCAAAAACATCTTGAGATATTGCTGAGGGAAATCCATAGTTACCCTTGGATTTTTGATAGTATTGGTTTATTTTAATAATGGCATGAGTTTCAAATCGAGTATGAAGAGCTAAATTCTTGGTCGTTGTTTTTAAACCCTTAGACTGAAATTCACATCCGGATCTCTTGGCTTAGAGAAAAAGTATTAAAATAATACCAAAGAAAGTTATGTGAAAATTAAAAATATAAGAAATTTTTTAAAGCAATAGTATGTGATAAAAATAAGAATTCAAGGAAGAGGACTGTTTACAAAAGGGAAATGAAATTCAGGCAACGTTGATATGATTTCGCCTGGGCTGAACGTGAGTTGGCAGAATGGACGTGCAAAAGATGCGACACAGACAGACGGATTTTGTGGGCGGTTTGCGGGTGACAGCAGGTGGGATTGGTTGTCCAATATCTCATGCATTTTTATAACGTATGCGAAACGCGCTGCCTTCTATCTTAAAGTGCTGCACGTATTAGTACCCAGAGGGTGTGTGTGCTCATGGCACACCTGCACTCCAACTTTTTCATGGCCTTGTGCTGGCTTCAAACGTGTCATGGCGTTTCCTACGTGAGTCGTTTCTCGAATTTTCAAATTCGATTCGAATCCCGCAAAAGAACTGCACCGGCTTTGAAGTACACAACGTTTTCCTAACTTCCTTAAATGGATCTGTCATATTTTCAGATCGACATCTAATATGGAAAATCCATTAGAAATGTTTGAACTCCAAGACATTTTTTATTGAAATAATATTCTTCTATTGAAAAAATAATACAGAGGTTTGGGAATTTTTTTTCTTCTATTGCAAAATGTAATTATTTTTATACTTTATCGTATTTTTATTGTTAAGGCGAGTATCACACTGTAAAAAAAAAAGTATCATTTCAAGGCTAGTTTTCGGTATTGAAACAGTCCTCCAAAAATATAGTCTCGGGTGGCTCCATTCTAATGCCACTTTATTTTGATGCCACTAAACGACGTTTTAGTGCAACTTTTTTGGATCAAAACAGGACTGAAGTGAGAATCAAATTTCAATGACGTAACGGAGCACATGGGACGTCCGTGAACTGTCACTGTAACTTTGTTCGTGTTGTTTTGACGGTTATATGGCTTTCGTCATGTAGAGTCATTGCAAACTCTTGAAAATTGAATAACAAAACGGTGTCTTTACAAAAGAGAACTCAGAGAATAACCCGAATGTGAAACAGCGAATATTTTCTTCGTTTCGAAACACCCAG
>CAKNWW010332314.1:0-10503 GCA_932074435.1 Andricus kollari
GTCGCGCCGTTGCGCATACCACGCATCTCGACAGGTAGTTTAATAGAGGTGGGTGTCTCATTTAACACTTCTTAACCATCAGCTTGAACATATTTGAGAATTATTTACAAAATATAATAAAGTTAAAAAAACAAAATCTTTACTTTATTTAAAAAAATACATTTTTAAAGTAATCAAGAACTTCAATTAATTTAAACAAGGATTTTTTTAGATCTAAATAAAAAGCTATTCAAATTAATATGTGCTCAAATAATGAATTTAATTGAAACAAACACTTTTTTGACCCCATATCAAAGAAAAAATTAGTTTGTTTCAAATAATATTTGTTTGAATCAAACATTTTTCCCAGAGTATACTTTCAAACTTCATATATCACGTTATGATCTTATAGAGTAAAATAATGAAACATATCAAGATAATAAGCATATAAAAATGCAATAAAGTTTTTCTGATCTTTAAATCTCTTGAATCACGTTCTCTTTACGACTTTTTAACGTCAATTAATTGCATTTTATGTGCATGATGGTTTTTTATCGACCTGCCGGTTACTTTCACAAATTAATGGTTTTTATATTTTCAATTATGAGAGGCCAACAATTGACGTTCACTGGTAAAACGTGCAGGTGCAAAGAGAAGCAAGATATTTCACCAACGACCTCCTTTTTCTAAGGGAACATATTTGTCAAACCTTCCAAGCATTTCCATTGTGAAAAAAATTTTTCGATGGGGGAAAAGAGTGTTATGATCCGAAGGTTCTTAAAGAGCGGTTTCTACGCGCTTAGTGTTCCCATAATTGCAGTAAAAGACTTGTATTTAATTGGTGAAGAGATAAAAAATAAATTCATCTTCTCAACAATTAATGAATCACAGAAAAAGTAGAAGTTAATTAAGAATAAGATTTGAATGAGCCATTTCTGTAATCACAACCCTGTAAAATAAATAATTAAGAGAATGAGGTCGATTCTATATGATGGATTTTCATTCGTTTTTTCCATACAAATATCAATTAGATTTGGGAGATCGTCATGGTTCGCCTGCAGGCCAGACACGCTTAGAATGTTTTCGCAAGAATTTATTTCAACGAAATCATCAGACATTCGAGCAATAAAGGTATTGGCTCGAATAGAGCGTTTCGGTTGTCAAGAAATCGTTAGGCATTGTGAGCTGCAACCCAAAGTATTACGAGATTATTATTATAGCGATCATGCAACGACGGATAGTGAAATCGAAACTGTGCATCTCTTACCTACAGTACCTCGCTCTAAATTATAAGAAAAACAGCAAAAATAAAAAAAACGTGTGATTTAATGAAGTACAAAATTACTAAATTCTGAAAATAAATTATATACATTTGAAATTATCTAACTTTGAAAGATTCTGCTTTGGAATTTTGAATCTTTAAAACTGAAGGTTTAACCTCATTTTTGTATGATTGATTGTCTAACACTATAACTGATTTCGACATAATATTCTTATAATAGCTCTAATTCAAAGTTTTGACGTTATTAACTCAAGTAATGACAGCTTGATCATCGGTAGTAATTGTGTTGATTGATGGTTCGCTGATCAAAGCCAACATGATTACCTTTTTTCTCGTGACAATAGATCTTCTGGTTTTTTGCGTCTGTAGTGAAATATCTAAGTCATTCCGAAGACAATTACCCAGCTCCTTGATCTCGACCTCTAGGTATTTTAAGAGTATATTTTTCCAGATCCTTTCAGTACTTTTCATTTTGAAACGAATGTAAGTAAATATGAATGAATTATATAAAAAAGTAAATAAATCACACCAGAGAATGGTTAATATAAATACTGATAGGCAAGTAATAATATAGAGGGCTACTTTACCCTAAATTAATAACATACTAAAAATACTAATCAGGGTGGCCGCAAGTCAGGTAAGACCTGAAAAACAGGGAAGTCAGGAATTTGGGGAAAAATGGCAAAAGTGAGGGAATTCATGTTAGAAGCACTTTAGTAACTGTCAAAAGTAATAAAGGCTGCCACGCAGTCACTTTTAGTCATTTTTTTCTCAGAGCACTTTTAGTCACTTCTTTAAGATAAAATTACCATAGTAACTTTTCTCAAAGAAACGATCACTTTAGTCACTTTTATTTCAACCAGTTAACCCTAGGGTTAACTACTATAGAATTCAGGTCTATACCTATTATTTTTTAGGGATTTTAAAGGTTTTAAAAATTGAAGGGTATTTTTAAAAATTCTAAGGGAGTTTCAAGAGTTTTAAAAAGTTTTGAAGGATTTCAAAAGATTTCAAAGGATTTGAAATATATCAGGATCTTTTAAAACATTTCAAGGTATCTTGAATAGATTTCAATAATTTGAAGGTATTCCAAAGGATATTAGGGTATTTTTAAAACATCCAAGAAATTTTGAAGAGCTTCAAAAAGTTTTAAGGGATTTCAAAAGATTTTAAGGTATATTGATAAATTTTCCAGGATTCCAGGAAATATCATCAGATCTCATGTAATTTCAATAGATTTTATAATATTTTACAGGATTTCAAAGAATTTATTCATAAGAATTAAGGGATTGCGTAGGATTTCAAAGGCTTTCAAATATATCATGATATTTCGGAAGATTTCAAAAATTTCTAAAGATTTAGGATATTTTAAAAGATTAAAAAGAATCTACAATTGATTTCAGTAATTTTATGTGATTTCGAAGTTTTTGAAATATTTTATGGTATTTAAAAATATTCGTAGGCATTTTAGAGTGATTAAAAAAATTTCAAGGGATTTCCGAGGATTTTAGGGAATTGAAAAAAAATTGCATGCGATTGTAATTAATTTTCTAGAATTTCAAAAGATACGGAACGATTTTACAGGGCCTATAAGATTTTCAACTATTTAAACAGATTTCAAGGGATTTATCAGATTTCTAAGGATAGCTATACATTTGAGGGATTTTGAAAGATCTCAAGTTATTTTAATCCATTTTACAGGATTTCAGAAAATATCATCAGATTTCATGTAATTTCACGGGATTTCATAATATTTTAATGGATTTAAAAGAATGTATTCACCAGAGTTGGGGTGTTTCGTAGGATATCAATGATTTTCAAATATTTCACAGTATTTCCGAAAATTGTAAAGAATGTACAAGATTGTAGGGTATTTAAAAAGATTTCAAGGAACTTACAATTGGTTTCAGTAATTTAATGGGCTTTCAAAGTGTTTAAAATATTGTAGGGTATTTTAAAAGATTGCAAGGCATTTTCAAGTTATTTAAAAATTTTCAGGAGATTTCCAAGGATATTAAGGGGTTTAAAAAAATGTGCATGCGATTGTAAAGAATTTCCTAGAATTCGGAAAGATATGGAATGATTTTACAGGACCTATAAAGTATTCAAAATGTTTTGAAAGATTCCAAGGAATCTTATCAGATTTTCAAGGATTTCGATGATTTCAGGAAATCTCATTAAATTCCATAGAATTTAATTTAATTTTTTGAATTCTCTGAGTTCGACTCAATGCAATGGATTCTTTTGCTTTTTTCCCTTTTTTTTAATTTATCCTGAAATCTTTTAAACTCACCTTGAATTCTTCGGCATTACATCAAATTCTTTTGAATTTTTCGAAACTCATTTCAAACTTAGTGAATTGAATGAATTTTTTTCATATTTTTACATTTTTTTCAATTCACTTGGCTTCTTTAAATTCACCTTGAATTTTCAATAATTTGAGTCAACTCTCCTCATTTCAATTTTGCCTGCATTCGATAAATTTTACCTGGAATTCTTATAAATTCCATTCAATTCTTTTGACATTAGTAACTTATAGTCGCTTTTGGCCACTTTTCTCGTTTAAATAAGTCACTTTTTCGCTTTCTTCAAGTAAATTAGGCCATGGTAGCCCTGAGTATAATAAATTAAAAATTTATAAATAAATATTTTAAATTGTTTTATTCTATTCATAAAGGATTCTCTATTGAAAATATTACCAGATTAGAACTTTGTTTTTTGAATATTAATGGTCAGGGAAAATGAAAAACTAGTCAGGGAAAAATCAGATAAGCGTCAAAGAATTTTAAAAATGAAATTTTTTGGCCACCCCGATACTAATAAAATTAGAAGGAATTAATTAGTCTATTTTACTCCACTTTGAAGGTATGATTTTGCGATTGTGGTTTAGAAAACAATTCTTACGTGACAACAAAATCGGGTTCTGTGTAAAGAGACCCAACCAAATCCCTCCAAGTGTAAATTTATTCACAAGGATTATATAATGTCTATGATGGAGAAAGAGCGACATTGATGCACACATATAGCGAATGAGGCTAGAAAACCAGATTGCTGTGTGTGAAACACCTACACCGATTGCAAAGCTTTTTAAACTCTCTTAGAGATAAATGGCGGGCGGTCCAGATTTAAGATAAGATCTGGACTCGTGTCTCCTAGTCAATGATGTAAAAGGCGAAGGGAAATTTAGATTTATAGATGAGTAAATTTTATATTGTTTCTCCATTGTGTAACGCTTTGACACCCTTTGAAATCAAAAAGTAACACCATGGGATTTAGTGTGGATGTATATAGATTCCATCAAACTTTTCACTTTCGAACTGTATATCTAAATTTACTTCAGTGATAAAGATAAAATCTATCGTCAAAATATTTCAAAATCATTCGAATATTTCATAATTACTTATATCCATTAATTTTAATTATTACTGGAGAGCTTCCCAGTAATTACTGCGTTGATAGGCTATACATTCTGTCATTTCATCCATAAGCTTGCATTATTTGTGGTTAGTCGTCTATCACACTTACGTCCTTTCGCCTTGTCATGTACTCTTATTCAATCAATTTTCTGGTTTATATTACATAAATTGAAATTTAATAGCGATAATTTATTTGCTCTATGTGTGTAAACGCCTTTTAGAGCCTATATAGTCATTTTGCGGTTACGCACGCACGTAATACCTGCTCGAACTTATATTTCCAGGAGTGAGTGAAATTTGAATGTCAGATGATGGAATTCCATGCACTTACAATATATACTGAGTAATATATTTTCAGCAAATTAGTGATATTATCTCAGATGTGGATAAAACCATAATATTTGCAATTTATACTATTACGTAGAATCATTACAAAACATACACAATTTTCCAAATAAGTTCAAATTTATGTAAATAACTGTTGTTATAATTTACAGTGCGGGAAATTCGGGTAAATTAAATTGCTGGCTCTGTGAGTGGAAAGCATTCAGAAAATATTATAAGTTGCAGGTGAAATATAACGCTATTGTGCCATCGATAGATTTTTACTGGCCACAAACCTTTTTTGCTGCAATTGCGATCACAAATCGAGAAAGCGAGTTGGGAGATTAAATCGAGAAACTACTGTTTTAAGTTGAAAGTTGAGTATAATTTAAATAAATCTATTATACCATTGATATATTTTTATTGTTACCACTACTATAATTATTATAACCAGGAGCCTCCATTTTTGCTAAATTTAATTCTGTAAATCCATGAAAGATTGCTAGATCAATAAACAATTATTTAGCAATTATAGTCGAAATTGCATAAAAAAAAAATTTACTCTATTATTGTTATTCCATCTTCTCGAGTCTCTAATTTGTAATCCGAACAATTAATTTATTTTAAAAATTCAAGTTATTTGACAGCAAATAGCACAATTGCCAGCAACACAGGGAGTGCTACTTTCTGAAAACAAATTGCACTTCTGGCTCTTCAATTACATCAGGGGATTTTACATGCTAAATCTGTCATGACTGCATGTCTTCTGTGTCATCGCCGGATCCGAACGCCCTCATACTTCATAATCGATTGTATTCACGTTGAGTCACGACCGTCTAGTTTGCATTTCTCATCTCCCCTCTCTCCCATACCTCTTCATATGGATAATTCTAAATATAAATTTTATACATCGATTGAATCCTTCGACCACTTTTTCTATCATTTCTTCCACTTTTTCTGTATCCATATTTGAATGGTGTAATTACATAACAGCCTAAATACCATCTTTTACTAAATAATCTTTATTGGCCCTAAAATTATCTAAATTCGAGGCTACGTATAAGACAGTAAAACGGTTTGTTAGAAAACAATACAAGAAAATTTGGTTGAATTAAACAAATTCTGGGTGATTCAACAAAATATTTGATTAACCCAGCCAAACTTTTTTTGCTGAATCAACCAAGTACTCAGTCTACCAAACAATTTGATTAAAAATCCAACAGATTTAGTTCGTTCAACCAAATATTTTGTTGTCCATATAATAACCATATTCTATAGTTGAACCAACACAAAATTTATTCATTCAA
This sequence comes from Andricus kollari, assembly GCA_932074435.1. Taxonomy (NCBI): domain Eukaryota; kingdom Metazoa; phylum Arthropoda; class Insecta; order Hymenoptera; family Cynipidae; genus Andricus; species Andricus kollari. The sequence continues at coordinate 6,309 of CAKNWW010332314.1, forward strand.
ACAAATCGTTTTCTGAGTGGGACAGGCAGTCCATGCTCAGGTCACAAAATCAGTTGGTACTCAAATATGGCGTTTTTTAATAGAAATAAATATTTTTTAGATTCGTCTTAATGTAAAGAGTATATTACACGATAGTCTGCTCTATGCCAGTGCATTGGAGAGATGAGAGAATTTTTTTGTCTGAGAAACGGTTGTAGAAAAATGTCTCCTGACACTTTCTTCTCTCTCTTATTATTTTAGAGATTTTTATAAAATTTGAAGGCGGCATTTTTAAAATAATCAATACTTTCTATTTTTTCTAACTTACTGCATTTTTCTTTCACCAACACGTTGTTAAAACTGTGAAATTATGTCCTTTTTGGGTTTCAAATCACACCACAAAATTGTATTGTTCAGAAAAAAAAGTCTTAAGGAATATATATTTTCTTTTTCGCAATAATCTGGGAAATAACGCCAGATAGAAAAACAGTGGCAAGAAACATTATTCGAGAACTTTTTCAGACACTATCATGAAAGTTACTCATTACATTAGAACCACTCAAGAAAAAAATTAAGCGAAAAAAAAGAATCAGGAATTAAAAGATAAATGCCTATATTACAGTAAAAAATATCACATTATTTAACAAAAATGTTGACCATTTTTTCATAATTCGCGTTTTCAATTTTTTAAATTCAAATACACATAACTTTGTAAACAAAATCGCTCGTCATTTCGGTAAAATACGTGTCTTATTCCCTTTGAAAACCGGCATATTTTAGTGATAACTGATTCTGTGACTTGAGCACGCACTACCTGCCCGTATGGAAATAAATTCGGTCAATTAACAATACCATTTTTTATAAACGAAATCGTTAACAAATTTAAAAAATGAAATCCAACGACATTTTTATATTTCCCACGTTAAATTAATTGCTACATTCATAAATATAACCGTCTAAAAAATGATGTCATTTACACTGGAGGTTCGAAACTAAAAAAAATAGCATGAAATTATGGCTAAAACACTCGCTTACGAGATAAAATAATAATGTATGCACACTTTTATATTTCGGGTGATGCTATAATGGATGTTCAATAAATATGTTATATAAATTATTGATGAAAAAAATGATAAAAGAACTAAAATGATAAAACCTATGCACGCTTTTATATTTCAAGAAATGCACTTATTGATATTATTAAAGATTACATATAGAAAAAATATATTTCATTAGTTTCAAAAGTAATCAAAATTGAAAACGGCGACAAATTCTGAAAAAAACTTACTGCCATGAAAAACAATAATAATTTATATATTTTAAAAAAATGACTCATTAATATTCTTCAGGATTACATGATCATACAAAATTATTTCATTAGCTCGGTACTACAAAACTACAAAAATACAAAATTGATATCGTTGGAGATGGTTAGTATTGAACAAAACCCAAATTGTTATCTAGTGTATCTCGGTTCCGTAAAATAAGGCTAAGCGGCTCGTTTTTTTGGGAAAGGGGAGGGGCTTATATACCATAAAATGCAAGACACACACTTCATTCATAAACAACTATTTATCACCCTTTGATGTGTGAGCGACTATCAAAATAAATAATTATACATTTGTTTTATAATACATTATAATGAGCCGCTTTACCCCACAAAAACGGAAAATTCTTACAAAAATCATACTTCAGGACGAAAAACACATCGTGAGAGATCGAAAGAGATAATTAATTCTAAAGAATAAAGTTGCGGGTAAGCCGGGTTTTCCCCACATGCCCCGCTTAGGTCCGTTTTACAGTACCGAGTCACTTTTCCGAATTAGTCTTTACATTATTTTTTGTCTCTCCTGAAAAATTTTGATGTTGTGAGTTGGGCTCTTATAGAATGACACTCTTCATTTGTCCAGATACTACATCAATCCAAACGCAATTATTGCTTCCAGTTCTCGGTAGCACGCGCTGATGTATTTAATAGAAAGCCATTCGCGTCATGAGTATGAATAATCAGAATAATTATTAGCTACTCGAAATGCCAATAGCGAAATGGGATTACAAGTAGTGTGTAATTAAGAGTCTTGGATGGCGAGGAAAATTTATAAATTACAATTATTATTTCACAAGTTAAATGAATAGGGCTGCAAAATATTAACACGTGGAAAATTGAAATTCATGTTCATCAGGGAGTCATGGTTCGAGCTATCAGAGTGATGCAAGGTGATGGATCTTGACTCTGCAATATAGCAGAGAGGACGTGCCAGGAATTCCTAAGGAGTCACTCTAGAATCTCCTCTCGATGTCGATACTCTTTTTGATAACTCTTTCGACTAATTTCGAAACTCGCACATTAGAAAGTTGACTTTCTATTGGCGATTTAATCAAAAATTGGCAAAAACTTCATAAAAAAGGAGAACTCACTTCCTGAGAGAATTGTATATGGAAAAAAGTTGTTTGCTTGCGTGCAAGATTTCGAGCTCATATACAAAGTTAATTTAACTTGCATGCAACAACTTATCCATTACTCTTGAGTGATTATGAAAATTTTATGTAATATCGTAATCACATCGTAAACGTAAGTTGACGTTCTTGCAGTGTAATTTGATGCTATGAAATTTGATAACTTTAACAAAAAAATAAACAAAATTAGGGTTTACTAACTTTTTCATAGTATTTACAAACATCGTTCAATATGTTTATAACTGTTTTGTATGAAAGAGAATTCACTCCTTTCAAGTCTCTATTCAGGAGTTTGGAGTAATATATTCTACTATACAATTAGCCTATCCCAATGTATTATATAGAGACCAATGTTGAACTCGTGAGTAGGTAGGGTCTTGATTAGACTCTGATTTGTACTCGACTTGGCACGAGCCGCTAAAAAGGAAAGTTTCCAGTCTAGTTTGGATGAATCCTGTGCGGCAACTGAAAAATGCCATCCACGCGTCTGCAAAGGCAATTGGCGAGGTTTAATTATAGGAAACGTCAATGATTCGTCCCACGTGCGACGACCGCGATGCATAGAGAAGAGAGTAAGCATTAAGTTCGCATTCCAAAAGTGTGTCCCTCAGAACGTAAAGGCAAATTTAAAAAAAAAGATGGTGCAAAATTTCAACATTTTTATATCCAGAATCATAAAAAGAAACTCTCATTCCGTGACATCGTCTATAATCTTATTTTAAAAGAATATAGGATTTATGAACAATGTAAAGAGCATAACTGCGTAAGCAAATAAAAAGAAGATAGAAAAATACTAACGTAGAAAAACGCAAATAGGGTACAAACATTAGTAGTAAGTTCACTTAAGGTTAGAATCATATTGAAAGTTGTATACAAATATTATTATTTAGTTATAAGAGAATGAAAAGCATTTATCTGTATTCTAGACATTTTACAGCTTCTCGGAGTGGCCCACTTTTGATGACATCACCCTGTGCAGCCGTTCAAAAACGCAGAATGTGGTATCACACATGGAAAATATAATTTTAAACAACAATTTTTTGAAATCTTTGAAAAATGAGAATTAGTGATTTTAATTTACAAGTAAATCATCTATATACAGACTTCACACTATTTCCCCTAATCCTCTATTCTCCCCTGTTCCAATTTTTTGAAGAATTCCACTTTTTTCACCTTTTTTCAATAAACTTCTCCTTTTTCTTGTTTTTTTGCTTGAATTCAAAGTGAATAAATACAATTCTTGATTTCTTTGGTTGAAACTTAATTTTTTCAACTGAGAGTTTAACTATTCCATTATTAGTTTAAAAGCGATTCCTTTTAGCCAAGTAATCAACCATTTGTATGAAAATGTAAGTATTTTGTTGTAAATTCCCTTTTTTTCAGGAAAATTAATTTTCTTCATTGAAAATTTAACTGTTTGGTTTAAAGTGGAACTACTTTGTTAAAAATGAATTTTATCAGTTAAAGATCTATCTCTTTGATTAAATATTTGACTCGTTTGTTTAAAGTTTGTTTCATTTATGGTTACAAATCAATTTTTTCAACTAAAAATGTAAGTATTCCAGGTTTATTTAAAAACTGATAGTTTTTGGTTGAAAATTAACTTTCTGGTTGAAATTTTTTCCCTTTTCTTGAGAATTCGTCTTTCTGGTTTGAAAGTTCAACAATTTGGATGAAATTTTTTTTTTATTTATTCACTAAAATATCTTTCTTGGTTTAAAATAAAACTATTTCTTTGAAAATTCGTCTTTTTGGTTGA
>CAKNWW010332322.1:0-11708 GCA_932074435.1 Andricus kollari
CAGGGTGCACGAGACTTTTGCCGGATCATCGAATTGAATCCGTCGCAGACTGTAACCACCTATATCACGGTCGTGAGACGTGGTTGCAGCTGAAATTTTACCGCGATTTCGCTGGGAGCGGGTGCAATTTTTCGGATTAGCACCTGCTCCCAGCGAAATCCTGCGGTTGTCCTTATGACAAACTTTTAACTATATATATTATCGCACGGCTAACCTAACAGATGGAATATTTTGCACAAATCCCAGCAAAGAGCCGAAGCACGGCACTGCAGGGCCGTGTGAAAAATACCTGGCCCCCGTTTCAACGCATGAAAATTAAATTTGATTGAATAAAATCCCTTTTTATGTTGAAAGCTTTAAGCTTGTATTAACGCTTGTAATTTCAAGTTAGCCAATTTTGAACAATTTGAATTTTAGCGTAATATATGATTTTCATCTTATGAATTTTAAATCGTTTCGTTTTAAATAACTCATATAGTATTATACATTTTTTGATCCTGTGTATTAAAACTTTCTTAATTTTGAATTTTTTTTTCCAAATTCAAATTTCAAGCGTTTCAATTTACTACTATTTAATTATGCATCAGGGTGGTCCAAAAATATTATTTTTCTGACTTTTTAAAGTCGACCTTCTCATTTTCTGTCTTTTTGTGAATTGAATCCTTGAATTTTAAAAAGAATCGTAAAAACTTTACAACAATGATTTAAAATTACCATGTGAGCAGTATAAAGCCTGCACATTTTTGTTAACGCTTTAAACCCCTAACTTTGCCAAAACTCACCCCTGAAGCCCTAACTTTACCAAAACTCACCCCTGAAGACACTAAAAAGTAATTTTTAACTGTCAATTTTTTATATAATTTGCCACTTAAATTTTCATTTTACGTTCATAAAATTCAGAAAAGATACTTAAAAATTACTGTTTAGGGTCTTAAGGGGTGAGTTTTGGCAAAGGAGGGGTAAATTCAATTTCAGAAAATTTTGTCAGGCTTTGTACTGCTCACATGGTAGTTTTACATCATCATTGTAAAGTTTTTACGATTCTTTTTTAAATTTAAGGACTTACTGAATTTTTAACACTTTGGGGTACTTTAAAGGCTGTGCCCTACGTTCTTATATTTTTTAACTCTTGATTTTCAATTATTTAACTTCGAGAGTTTATACTTGTAATGCGTAAAAGAGATCTATTTTTTCCTGTTTGTTTTTTAATAAATTTAAGTTTGGTGTATATTTTAATTTCAAATGCTTTTATTTTGAAATTTTGCAAGCTTTGTAAATATTTATGTTTAAAAATAGCAAACTACAAGCCAAGAAAATTAAAATGCAACATTTTTAAACAAAAAACCTAAAAATTATTTATATTTTAATTTGGTGCATTAAAATGGAAGTTTCTATTTTGAAGCTTTTTAGCCTCCATCGATCCAAAGTTATTTAATTTTAAAGTGATAATGCTTTTCATGTTCAAGCTATCAACTGTACATAATGCAATTTCAAACGTTTCAATTTTTCAACTACTCAGGTTTTCCTTACAGGCAATGGTTTTATATTGACAAGTGACCGGCTTCAGAAAAAGATTACAAATTTTTGCAATAAAAATACAAATATTTTATTTACAAAACATAGATAATACATTGAGGTTCTACAGAAACGCATTTTACATCCAATGTTTGGCAATGTAGCTATAGCTATCTCGTAATTTATTTCTTACAGAAATGTGCGTATTGTACGTAATATCTTGTGGATTAAGAACTGCGTAGGAGCAACAGTTTTCATCGTAAATTTTATAAGCTTGCAAATGCTATTGGAAAAAACAATCGTGGAGAATTTTCGTGATAATTTGAAAACTGTTCTCAAAGAGTAGAATAGATTTCACTAGATGAAATTCAGGTCCATTTTCTAAGAAGATAGTGATAATGCTATTACATTTGATTTTGTGACCTGAGCGTAAAATCCAATTCGTCGTTTTGACCATAACTCCTGGAGAATAGGGTACTAAGTGAAGAAAGTTTTGCACATCCTTTAAATGTTCAAACTGCAAAAGTTTTGTAGGACCATTTATAAACGGACTTGAAATTCCATCTTTTGATAAGAATCTACAATTCAGCATCAATTGGTGCTTGATAGCTATCGTGCGGCAGACGTTTTTCCGGCAGATCGCTACGTGAGAAGTCACTTTTCCATCCCTATGCTTGCTCTCATTTCGCATAGAACTTATTTGAGGAAGGGGTCCAATAGCCTTCATAATTCTTCCATAATGTATGAGGAAATGATGTTTTGGTTTCATGTGGTTTGGGTAGATTTTTGCCAGTGCTGTTAAATATTCTGTGATTTGAGTTTCAAGTAACGTGTGGGTATTTTTATAGATGACCTTACTAAAGACGATCTCAACTATAACCTTTAATTGTAAAAGCAACTGCCAGTGAGTATCTCCTTCCGGTACCAATGTTCCTACTATAAGAAACAAATTTTTCAGATGATTTTCTGAAATAGGAGGAGGCTTATTTACGTCATCATCAACACCATATTGGTAACCAGCGAGTCTTAGATTTAAATCATCGAGTGTGAAATATTTTGCTGTAAAAATAAAGTAGAATAATCCGAGAGCAACATCGTAGCGTAAAACGCCTTCTGGAATATCGTGTTGTATGTCAACAGTTAAATTCTTGACGACCTGAAAATCGTTCACCTGATTAAAAACGCAAGGTTCTTTTATAGCGGAAACTGAGACGTTTCTTTGTGACAAAAGCGAATCATAATTCGTTTCATTGCGAAGAATACAATCGCGTTCATTAAAAATGGCGTGGAGAGTTTTATGCTCAGTTAAACAAAAGCGACAGAACATATTTGCAGAAAAGCTTTCAACCAAACCGAGAATGGAATGTAGTCCCAAATTATCGCCCATAAGTAATATTAAATCAAAATAAATTTGTTTTTTTCTCGTTATTCACAACCACAGTTATTCCTTCACGTTGTAAAAATTGCAATTCTTCAATTGCTTTGGTAAAAACAATTTTGTTAGAAAATTTCGATCTATTTTTGCTGTTGAATAACATGAACAAAAATATATTTTACACTTTTGATCGAAGTTTCGGTGGTAGAATTGCTATGTTGAAGTAAAACCCTCCACACTTACTGCTCCCTTTGTGGCTACCGAGTGGATTATCGTTCTCATAGTCGTCTGAGTAACATTCAACAGGAATTCGAATGGTATCAGGAGAATTACGAATTTTCTCTTTCCAAAGATAACACTGTACGACATTTGTTATTACATCTGAATTTTTTTGAACCTCATTAAGATACTCTAGTGTTCTATCCAGAATTCCGGGCAATTCTAAATACAGTTTCAAAACTTGTCGAAGAGGAATCAATTGAGCAACTATGTTCTTATGTTTTAATTCATTTTAGCCCTGCTTTTTCTACGATTATTTTAACTTCACCAAGCTTAATATTTTCCGGAAGTATAAACGTTTTGCAATTTTTAAAGTGCGAAAAGCGCTTCGCCTCTGTATTCAAGCTTTCAAAAGGTGCTGGAAATGTATCTAGAATATGTATGTATGTATGTATATTTATTGCCTCTAAGAATACAAGATTCTGTGGCAAGGGAAGGCCACTATTACAAAAATCAATAAAATTAAGATGAACATCAAAATAAAAGAAAAGTTATAATAACGTATGTACAATAGGTTGTTACGTCATACTGGTTGAGTTCGGGCAGTGTACTATTCGAATAGAGAGAAAGCTATAATTTTTAAACATGTACTTATAAAGTTGTAAATCTAGCGAAGCATTTCAGGGTTTATATTTGACAATAAGAAGTGAAGATTGTTCTCGGTTATCATACCAATGTTACGTAAGTAATGATTTCTAATCGGCGAGTAGATTGGACATTTGGTGAGGATATGTAAAAGATCTTCATTTTCTCTTAGATTACATAATTGGCAAATTTGTTGTGGATCGATTACAGTTGTTCCAGCTTTAGAGGTCAACTTAATGATGAACCTGGAGGAAGTTCTTAATTGAGCAAAAATGCGCTTAAAAAGGAAAGGAGCTTTGAATAGGAGATATTGCTGGGAAAGCGCATCATTGTGTAAAATTTTACTGTATATATAACTAAGGTTACTGTTTTCCAATCTTCATAGATCACGCGAATGGAAAAAATCACGGCATCAATCAGCTATAATATCGATTTGAGTTAAGAGATTGGGACCATTGAGATCGATGAGATTGTGGCTTATACCCGCTCCCTGCAAACATCTAATAAGTTGACCTAGCCAGTTATATGTAGCGTTTTTGCTGTTTGCGGTTTCGGCTAGTTTTAGCATGCAGAGTTTAGGATAGCGCGAGTCTTACATATCGGAAATCTTTGCTAACCAATTCAGCGCCATTTTTAATATTTGGTATGACACACATGGTAGACCTAGTTCCAATCTGACAACGAAGTCAAGCGTATTTCTGGGTAGGCGCAGAAGATTCTTGAAAACCCGGACTTGTGCCTTCTCGAAGACATCTAGATAATTTAATCCTATAATGTGGGCCGCATACAATAAGGAACGCTTTATAATATAGTCATGAATTTTGATAATGGAAGACCATGAGGAGCACTTAGTTCTAGTTAGAATATTGAACGCCGAGGCTAGTTCTAGAAAAAATCGTCCTCAAGTATTCAAAACAAGGAACAAACTCCAAAGAACTACCATCATATTTCAACACAGAAAAAACTGAAGTTAAATTTTGTTGCATGTAAAATTTTCCGCTGATAAAGTTTACATGCTATTTGGCGAAAGATTATCCTAGGATGGAATAAAAGCTGTCGTCTGCTACGCCCTTAGCAGCAATGGGAAAACGACAAAGCATGAGTGGATTCGAGATATAAATCAGGACACCAGATTTGAAACTATTTGAAAATATTAATTTGAAAATAATAAGACTTAGAAAATTCAATAGTTAAAATGTGTTGCAGGTACATTTTGGAACGGTTCAAAATTGAATATATTTCGGTGAAAGTTTAAGCGAGGTTAGGAGAATAATTCTGACAGCTGGGAATCACATGTCTGCTCCAATTTAATTAAGTTAAAAGACGGTAAATAGCGCTGGCGTCCTGATTCTTGTGACTTTTCGAATAAAAATGGAGCGATAATGAGGCGAAAGATTATCCAGGCTAGGTTAAAAATGAAAAATTATCTTCGATTCGTGTAAAGTTTAACCGGCAAGGTTATTTTTTGTTGCGGCGAATGTTTCGCCTGGAATCGATGTAAACTTTATCTTTCGTTTTTTCTGTGAAACCTAGGAGTTTTGCGCTGATTCGACCTTTCTTGAATATGGTGTATTTAGTTTTGTTGTTATTTACCGTGCGTTTGTTTATATTACAATACTCCTGGAGAGCACTGAGTTTTCTAATTGCGTCTATTTTAGATTCTGCAAAAATAATTAAATCATCCGCGTAAATCAGCACAATAATGTCCGTGTCGCCCATGATTCTGAGACCCACAAGACCTTTTTGTTTAAAGAGAAACTCGATATCCGAGGTTAAGAGGTTAAACATGATTGGGCTCAAAATCTCTCCCTGTAAAACTCCCTCAGTGACCGGCAATTCCTCCGAGAACTCGTTCTCCACTTTAATGCAAATTGAAGCTCTTTCATACAGACTTTTTAGAATTCTAATTATTTTTAGCTGACCCCAATATCAAATAGTTTTGACCAGATGTGAGCGTGATTAACCGAAGGGAAAGCCCTTGAAAAATCCACCACAATGGCATAGATATGCCTATTCTTTTTTTCTAAGTAAATTTACGAAACAGATGCCAAGGTGAAAATATTATCCATGCAACCCCTACCACGACGAAAGTCTGCTTGGGCTTCCGGAATAATGTGACACAACGACTCCCATTTTTCCAATCTAGCCAACAAGATTTGCGTAAAAATTTTAGGAAGTGAGTTTAAAAGGGCGATAGGTCTGTAGTTATGGGGATTGGCTGGATCTTGTTTTTTAAGTATCATGTGTGTTAAAGATTTTGTCCATTCGAGCGGTATATATTCATTTTCAAGTATTTTATTAAAAAATGTTTCGAGATAAAGAAGCCAATTGGGTGGCAAGTTATTGTAAAAATTATTTGAGATTTGATGCGGCCCTGGAGCCTTATTTACTTTAATTTTGTTAATTAAAAAAAAGATTTCGTTAGCTGTAATTCTGCTATCCAATAATGGATGTCGCACATCTGTAAGCAGGGACGGTGCCAGACGTCTGAGAGGAAGTGTCAGATGGAAGAAGTTTTCCCAAGCTTTTGTAGAAAGGATTGCAGATTTTACTTTTAAGCCTCTGAATCTATCAACAGTATCCCAGAAAGTTTTGCTATCGTTGACACTCTCAAGGCTCATCAGAATATTGGATTCAAAACTCGCTTTTTTCTTAGCTATCAATGCTTGGTACGATTTTTTAGCTTTGACATAAACCAACTTAGCCTCATCCGAGAAATTAGCCCTGCTGGCTTCTTTCAACGCATTAGAGAGATATGATTTGCTTTGTCGATAGTCAGAATCAAACCAAGGTTTGTCACGGTAAAATTTCTCAGTAACATTTTTTTTCACTGACCACATATCTGCTTTTTTGGCGCTGTCAATAATAGCCTCGGTAAGATTCGAGTTGAGACAATCTAGGTCTAATTTTACCAAATTAACCTGAAGTCTGTGAGACAAGTACAATTCGCTCGAGAAGATCTCCCGTTTGTCGTCTGTCCATCTCAGAAACGTCAAGCTTTTATTCTTGTTTATATTCAGCGCACTTGAGTCACCAGCTGAGGTGGGAGAACAACAAGAGGAGACTAAGACCGGGAAATGATCCGAGGTGTGTGTGGATTGATCCACCTTCAAGTCCTAAAGTATACCTAATGCCTCAGCATTGCACCAAACCAAGTCATTAACACTTTTACCCCCTGCATTAACAAACGTAAAGTGGGCTGTATTGTCACTCCGCGATCTACCATTTAAAAGATAAAACTCATTTACCTCCATCAGTTCTACCAATCCAAGCCCACTCCTGTTGTGCACAACATCGTGACTCTCCCGGTACATTGAAAAATTTGTGTGAGAAAACATATCAGGTGGCCCCTGACTCAATCCCCCCACCCTACAGTTGAAATCGCCAAATATAGTGATAGGAACGTTATTGTACTCCTCAGACAGAGCACATAAGGTTTCTTCGAAAAGTTGTAGGATTACTTCTGTGTCTACCGTCGGGCTAAAATAGCAGATTCCTACAATGAAATCAATTTTATTTGCGCTATACGTTCGAACCAAAATCCAATACTCTGACTTATCTATGAGCTCACTATTATAATGAAGTTTATTTACGAAAAGGGCTAGGCCGCCACTGGCTCTGCCTTTTGATTTTTCTTTTAAAGCGTTAGAGAAGAAATTATTGTATTTATTTTCCGCGTACAAGTTTTTGGGAATTTGAGTGAGCCAGGTTTCGACGATTCCTATAATATCAAACTTATCATAATTAATACCGGAGTTTAAAAATCTTACATAACCATGACAGTTTCAGAAGAAGACGTTTGTAGAATTGTTCACTCATCCTGATATATTTCGCTCATTTATTCATTTAAATTTTTCTTCTTCGTCTCCCTGCTTGATAGTCGATTTTGAATATTTCCTTTCGTAGGATTTCCCGCCTGCTCTTTGATATTGACTGGTGGAGATTCCGAGGCCTTGCGCTTCACCTTTCCCTGCATGCCGCTTGCTTCCCCCATTTTCTTTTTTTCAAATGGTTCCGCCCTATTCAAAGGTAGTTTGGAACTCCGGATTACAGACTCCAACGCTGACAGATCCTTGGACTCGAACCTTTTGTCATCCACATAAATTGCATTATAGCTTAAGGAAGCTTTGAGGTCACAATTTCTAGCCTCTTTAAGATATGGAAGTAGAATCTTCCTATCAGTTTGGACTTTTTTAGTGACGTCCTCCGCAATGCTGATCCCAGTGCCGCGTAATTTTTTCAGCTGCGATAAGATCATTTTCTTATCCTTGAAGGAACGTAGCTGAGTTAGAAGGGGACGGGGTTTGTCCCGGATTATTCCTCCAATCCGTCTAACAGATTCGACCTGGTCAGAACGTATTTCAATATTAAGATGCTGCTTGAAAATGCCACATACTGACTGCAACAGGTCCACGTCGTCTTCCTCCAGAACGCCGAAAATAATCAAGTTGTTGCTTTTTAAGGCTCGGTCCATTGCCTCGATTCTCTGGTGTTGCTCCGTAATAACGGATCTCAGTTTTTCTTGCTCGACTTTTAGCTTTTGATTTTCAAGCGTAAGGTGGTCAATTTTGTTATGGAGAGCTGAAGGTGAGGACTCCAGATTTCCAATTTTTTGCATTAAGAGGTCAAATTTATCCTCAGAGATTTCGAGAGCCATTGTATCGAGTAACTGACGTAACACAGAGATGGCAACACTGACACACTGTACACCCGACACAACGACCTTGAGAAAATTGGCAGTTAGAATCACAACGGCTTTTTGCTAAAAATTGATTGCGCTAATGGTTATAACACTCACAAACCATTAGAATGGAGAACATTAGTGATAATTAGTTACTTTAAAAGCACTTTATAAATTACACTGCACGAACTCAGCCCGTAAACAACCAAAATTTTGACGAGCGATTATACACGCGACCGACTGCCATACTTGCTTAGCAGCGCCCCTTATCTAGAATATCATTAACCTCTGTAATTGTTAGTGAATCTGTACCCGAACTTTGAAAGTTATCATAAATTTCTTTTTTAATACACTCTGTATTGTCTTTGAAAAGTTCTGAAACTTCTTTTATAATTTCATCTACCCTCTTTCTAGCTACATCGGTGTACTTATATAATTTGGAAACAAACAAGAGTACTTTTTCTGTGAATTGATTCGATGTGTTTGCACTCGATTGATTTAAATCTTCAAAAAGCTCATCATTTAATGTATCTTCTTCATCTGATGAACTACACGAGTCTATGCATAACGGTGCTTGAAACGAACTCTCACAACCTTCAATATTTACGTTTAAAAATGGTTCGTTTTCAGGAAAACTTGGAGGCCCGGGAAAATCATATAAAAAGCTTTTTTCCGATTCAATCACATGTTGATCATGTTCGGTTGGTAATTCTGAGGTATGTTTCGCAAATCGGTGTTTCTTGTATGAATCAAATACAACGTAATGCTTCGAGCAATCTTGTTCCATACACGTGAAAATATTTCACAATTTGTGAGATAATTGAACATGACGGACGAGATCACGATTTCCATCGCATGTCAGGTCACAGGCGAAACAGCGAAACATATTTATGTCTGATATATATATATGTTTGAACAAGAAACTGAAGACAAAGGTGTTTTCTTAGAAGGAATCAAAGTCTACATACTTTTAAACTTTTTAGCAACTTCGGCAATTTTTTTTGTAATCGTTTTCACTTTTAAAGCGACACCCGTGGGTGGAAGTGGGATTTCATACAAACATGATTGGATGAAGTACCAAATATTTGATGAATCAGCAGGATATTGACAATCTAGAGCGAAAAAAGATTTTAAAGTCAAATCTATTGCCTCAATAAAACTACTTCTTTTATACCAGTAGTTGTTTATCACAACGTAAACTTTTCGGAAGTTTACAATCGTTCCCACAATCACAGTAATTGGTTGCAACGTTAATTTCTTTGCGAGTAGCATCTTCTTCAAGTCCTCCAAGCTTGGGTCTGCTTCATTCTCAGTCTAAAATATTATGTTAAAAAATATATTATATGTAAAGGAGATAAATTAAACATTAAAAAATAATATCCTTACCGGAATTATTAATAAGTACGTGTCGCGTTTTTCGTAAATTCTTGAGTTTTCTTTGCCTCTTTTCCGACTGGCTGTAGTATTTTCCACCGTTCCTGTTTCTAAATTCTCGTCCCCGTTATGTTTTCTCTTTCTTGTTCGGTTGCCGTTATTGGGAGGAATAATATTTATCATCAAGTATAGAATTATAGCACATTGCTGATCTAGAAAGGCAAGAAGAAAAATATTAATATCCTTAATAATAACAAAATAAATAGTAAGATAAACATTACACATTACTTAGGATGTTACTTACCGGAACTCAAAGTGGGTAAAATGTCAATATAAGCCTTGTCAACGTCTGAAAGTTTCGTTTCCTTTAAGGCCATGTGACGAGTGGGTCACGTGACCGGATTCCTACCTTACCGACACTTTTTTTATTTGTAAACTTATTTTCATAAAAATAGCCACATCGAGTTGAAAATTTGCGATAATCAATCAGAAGCACCAAGAAACGCGGCTTTGGTCTTAAATTTCTATAATTATGAAAAAACTTTTTTTTGTTAATTTTTTTTTTTTTGCTTTTTTCATAATTATACAAATTTAGGACCAGAGCCGCGTTTCTTAGTGCTTCATATTTATTATCCCAAAATTTCAACTCGATGTGGTTATTCGTGTGAAAATAAGTTTACAAATGAAAAAAGTGTCGGTGAGGCGGAAATCCGGTCACGTGACCCACTCGTCACATGGCCTTAATAGTTTAATTAAATGACCCTGAACGATTTCCCATTTATCGGAAAAAAGATTGGTTTTCGAACTGTGAAGTATTTCAAAATCTATTCTAATCTGCAACATAATATGAAATTTATGCATCTAAAAAAACTTCAAAATTGCAGCACGTATACGTAAAGAAAATAAACAAAAATAGTGCTTTCTATCTTTACATCATATGCAAAATAAATTTAGAAAAAGTTAAGAAATATACCAAGTCACGTCCTATTTGCTCTCGCAAAAGTTTGAACATTTGTAGGTACTCATCGACAGTCCTTCTTTCAAGAATCAAAATTTTCCTCCGACATTTGTTTGTAGAAATCCAATATTCTTTGATCTTCTCAATATCATCCGAGTGAGTCTCCAGGTAATCAAGCTTCTCTCTTTTCGATGCTGTGAATAATAATGATAATAATAATCATATAATACAAATTATTATAAACCCTTGAAAGCTAAGCCCTTAATAAACCTATTCAAATTGTAATATGATTTTACATGCATTAGTCATAAAAACAAAGCTCACATTGTATAAAAATACTTTGATCTTCAACTTGATTGGAAGATTCTCTTCGTGAGAGACTCTTCGGTCTTATAATTCCAAATTCCCTCAAATTTACCTTGACATAAGCGAAGTGACTAATCAATTTTCCCGTTGCCTGTATCCTCTCCCCATTATCCACACGAAAGGTGTATAATACGTATCAGGCGATTCGCCCGGGAATAAGCGGGCAATTGTGTTTGCAAAATCTAAGAATACTTTTTTATCGACTGGGAAAGTAAAGTACAAGGAATATGTGAAATTGAACATTGGGTGAAACGAAAACAAAATGGCTTGTAGAATTTAAAGAACCATGAAGAACATGTTTATTTTCACATTAGAATTGTTCTAAAATGAGCAAAATCATAATTCCTTAAAATTGAATTAATTAAAAGATTTTTTCAACTGTTTAAGAAAATGTTGAACAACATTTCTGATTTATAATATTTGAACCCTATTCTTCAAAAATTTGCAGATGTATCTTTAAAATTTGACAAATAATTACGTACATCCAATCATTCAATGGTTGACCTTTGATATAATTTTTCAGTAATTCTGCTTTTTTCTTATATGTAAAACTGTGGACTAAAACTTTTCTTCTT
>CAKNWW010332335.1:0-11693 GCA_932074435.1 Andricus kollari
CTTCATGCCTAGAAGAGTAACAGTTGTAGCAGAAAAGAAATTAGGAAGTGATTTGTGAAGTGATATTGTTCCGAAACGACCACGAGGTAAAGTGTACAAATGTTAATTATGGTGTATGGAAGAGAATGACGAATGAACATGGCATTCCTGTATCCATCAGTGACGTGATAAATATAACATTCTTCTTGATACCACAAAACAATCATTAAATAGATCTGATTTTGGAGTTGTATTGTATTGTTAGTGCTATTGATTCATTGCCTTTTTCCCATTACTTGAGTCTAAATTTTTAACCTAAAGTTATCAGTTTTTATACTGATATTTACCAGTGTCTGTACTGGCTTTTTCTAATTTGAAATCGTTGATATTCCATTCCCCTATGCTTTTTCCTTTACTTTTTTTCAATTCGTAAATCGTTAAGGAGATTTTTTTTAATAATAAAAGGACCATCGTATTGGTCGTAGAGTTTACCTGCTTTTTTATCTTCACAAAAGTATCATTCTGCATACAGCACATATAGTCACGAATTATCCATCTAGACTCGTAAAGGCTCGTATGAAGAAAGCACAGGAGAAAAACTTCTACCTACAGCTCCTCAGCAATCCTTTTGGCGTGCAAAAATCAATTAAATTCTTTTATATAGTATTTTGGATACATAAATAAACCCCTAAACCATGTGCTACCTCTGCCAAAATCTCATACAGGTAGCCAAACTCGAAGACCACCAGCCAAAATGTCAAGTCTAGAATTGGCTTCAGAAACGCCTGAACTAGGCGATTCCGGAAGAGGAATCAGAGGGAGCAGTGGGAGAAGTGATCGAGAACAACACAGAATCTCCACACTACATTAAGGAACAAATGGTGAAGGACATTGAACTAAAAACGCTACTCCAACACCTAAAACAATTAAAAAATAACCTGGGCAAAATACGAGGCTTTCAAAGAGGAATAACGAAAGGCTAGAAGAACCGAGGGAAGGGAAGAAAGGCGAAGGGAATTGGACTAGAAGATAGAGACTGACATTTTTCTGACATTTTTCATTTGCAAAAGTTCAATTAAACAAATTAAAAAAATTTTCTAATTGTTTTCATCATAAAGTGGGATTTTAAATTGCAAGTCTTCAACATAGTACTATTTCATAAGAATATTCAAAAATGTATGATTTTAAACTATAAATATTCAAAACTTAACAATTTGGCAAGTTTTATTCAAAATGAATTCAAAATCAAATATAATTTAAATTGAATTTCAACTGTATGAAAGCCGACGCAGCTATTTTAATTTGATACTTGGGGAATAAAGTTACGATACGTATAATAAGCGATCTATTTTTGCAAGTTGTAATATTGTCATTGATATAACGACTAGTAGATAAGGAGGGATTCTGAAATTTTTTCAGTTTGAAAATCACCGGTAATGAAAAACTAATTTTTCCCCTATTGTACCAGAATTATAATTTTTACCCAAGTAACAAAAAAATTTTAATTCGGGTACGTGGGTTCTCTGTTTGTTAGGACTTGCATATGCAGGTATACGAAATAATTTCCTAAAAAGGTTTTACTATAATTTTCAACCGAAATTCTTTTATACGACATTCTTTTAAAAAAATCGGTTGCTTCCTTATTGGAAAATGAGGACCCTTAAAGTTACGCTCTGCTTCACGTTACCAGTTTTCCTAAATTCTATTGGTAAATATAAAATAATAAAATACGTCATATTCACTTATTTTTGAGTAGAGTTTTAATGGTAGTCTATTTTCGATTTGAGATCGCTTACATGCATGAAATTTGTCAAAGGATAAATTCAGTGAAATGTATACATTTTTTATCAATTCTGTTAGGTAATTTTCACAAATGACGCAATTGCAACAATTATTAAATAAAAAATAATTTCTTTAGAGATTCTTAGCCTCGGGCATAAACGCTTGTACGTATTTTCGGTCGGGCGTCCGGCCATCCGTTCATCCTACTTTTCCCTCAAGACTTCATATCAGCTTTGAAACTCTCCTATCTAATGAATTCACCTTATCCTACTGGAACCGACCTATCCCTTGAGACTCCACCTTTTCCCACTGGGACCAATCTATCACATGGGGTCCTACCTATCCCTCGGGAATCCAAAGACCGCTCGAGATCCTCCTTATCCCACTGGGCTAAAGATTGTTATCTGTAGTAGTAGTTTTTGTTACGCGTAGTTTTTGTTTTAATCGTAAAAAATATCATTCAAAATAAAAAAATTAAAATTTTGGACAAACGACACAAGCGCGAAGCACGAGATCCAATAGACTCGTGCCCTTGGTGCGCTCAATCTCGCACGCCGCGCGGGCCACGGGCGATGAGAAAGAAGTTTTTTAAAATAATTTTCTTTAATTTTTTTTTCGTGAATTACAACAAAATTATAAGAAATTCCTTAAATAAAAATCATTATAATCCAATTCTAAAAATCCTATATTATTCTTTCTTGAAAGCGAAACTAGTGCCCACTTAACTTTAGACGTATTAATTATATAAAAATAAATGCCTAACTATTTTTTTATATAGTTAAATTGTAGCACTAAAGTTGGTGTTAAAATTAACCATAAAGTTTAACTAAAGTTTCTACCTTGCACAAGGTTCATCGTATACGAATGTAGTTTTAAAAAAATGAGTACTCTGCTCTTTCTTGCAGAATTAAGTTCGCAGTTCGATTGTTTGCCTAATGGCGATCCCATTCCTGGTGTTCTACGTGGCGGACGTTCTTCTCATTCTTCTTCCGAAAGCGAGCATTCTCCTGACAAAATTCTTCCGCCTGTCAATCCTGAAATTCGAGATAGGACTAGGTCTTCTAACAGGCATTTTCCTGCCACGTATCGTCCTACCAGAATTCCTTTGGGCATGGTTCCTCCTACCAGGCTTCCTTCTCCTGACGGATTTGGATGTGAACTTGAACAACTTCAATTTATTCGGCTTATTTCGCGCACGAATCCGCGCCGGATATTCGAACTACGAAGATACACTTTTCCTGCCGATAAACAAATTACAGTGAGAGTAGGAGATCAACTCTATGAGCATGTGCCAACCCAATCGCAAATTGTTATATCAACAACCGATGGT
This sequence comes from Andricus kollari, assembly GCA_932074435.1. NCBI lineage: Eukaryota > Metazoa > Arthropoda > Insecta > Hymenoptera > Cynipidae > Andricus > Andricus kollari. The sequence continues at coordinate 3,092 of CAKNWW010332335.1, forward strand.
GACGTTTATGGAATTTTGGAGACTTTTGATGTTCTCGCTGGAATATATAATGGTCGCGCTAGAAAACGAATAAAAATTAACATGCAAAGCAGCACAGTTACGGTATTAACCCCAGAAGAATTCAATGAAACTCCAGTAGGTCCCCGCCGCACAATCACAAGGAATTTTCTAGTAGAGCTGGTAAGCTAAGCTTAAAGTGCAATCCTCCACATAAATAATGCAATTAAAAAAAATGTAAAACAAAACATAATGTTGTTAGTGATCGAAAGTCGGATTACAATATTACAAGTAACTCCTGGCTAGAAATAATAATAAAAAGCTCATGTATGATCTCTTATCTTTCGAATGTTCTTCCTAACCTTCAAAAACACGGAAAAGGCAGGTTTTTCAAGATAGCACTAGAATGTTTTCTCCGATCTTTATTTGTTTCTTGCAATCCTTACTTGTTCTTCATATTCCTTTTAGCTGCATAATGCTGCTGACTAACATTGCCTGAAGGTAGTTGGAATCTGATGAAAATATGTAGCTCTTGTCATTTAATGCTGCCGAGAGCAAAAAATGACCAGACAAAATTGAAAACGCGTGTGCCCTCTACATGGAAATAACCGCTCATGCGCAAAGATTGTTACTTCTGCATGGCGAGCTTACGCGGAAAGAACAACAGAAATAAATTGACTTTCTGCTACGCCAACGTTTCAAGTTTAATGAAATCAACATACACATCTGTATTCCATAAATCTGACAAAGTAAATGACGATCGAGCCATCAATACAAAAAAGTCATCTGGAAAAAAACCAATTTGATGGACAAAAGTTTAATAAACCATTTTGGAAGTGAAATCGGAAGTGAGACTGATAGCAATAGTGAGTCAAGTGATAATGATGAATATAGTCCTCATAACGTTAAGGAAAAGTCTAAGGGAATTTCTCAGGAGAAAATAAACGGTCTGGTACGAGATAATGTTGCAGGAGCAACTACAGTGATTGCGTCCTTCTATAGACGTACGGTATAAATAATAAATATTGAACAAAAAGGCTCTCAGTAACTACTTCAGGGAAGATTTACGTTAATTTTGATCCATATAAAAAATTTGAACAATATTACAAATATCTGGTTTATTTGATAAAAATGTATTCACAAAGGAGAAAAAGATGGTTAAAAAAAAAGATTCTCTCTATTGCTTATTTATTATTCGTTCATAACTAAAAAGGGAAAGCAAAGTTGAAAATTTCAGAAATGAACGTGACTATTCTAACAGTTATCGAAGAGAAGGAAGTTATGAACAATAATGAATTTTTAAAAGAATTATGTGCGTTAACTTGCATTAATTATGACCTCACTAAGTGAAAAGTTAAGAAAAAGTGGGAAATTTCAGGAAAAACAGCAACTTTCCAGCGAAATCCTTGAAGTTTTCAGGTTCATCCATAATAAAGCACTTCTGTGAGTTCAAAGTTCTATTTATTCAACACTCGTAATTATCCATCCAAAAATTTGAACCTCCTTTTACGCGTCAACCATTTGATTCGCTCTACTCGATCTCCGACATTCTAATGACCAACTGAAAGGAGAAATAAATCTTATTATATTTACAAATAGCTGTTTGACAGAAAAAATAATTTTTCTAGTAATTAAATTATAAGAAGTTATGCATATCTAAAAAAATATGACAAAGAAATTTCTATACAAAAAATTACGGTATTTATTCCACCTGCTCTGCGGATTTTAATATACATTTCTGTTTTATTTTGTAAGAACTTTAAAATAATTTTAAATAATGAGTGTATAATTTAATTCGTGCGGTTTGCTAAGAGATGGCGTAACTTGATTATTATTCCATCGTTCCAAACATCCAACATGCGTTGGAAAGCTACTATCGTTGTGGATCTTTTTCAGTATGTGTCATTCATTTGAAGCGTAAACAGCTACAATTTTTGTTCACTTAAATATTTGGAACTTTCTGCCTGAAAAAGTGTTTTTGCGGGGAGTTCTCCTTCATTATTTTCATATGAAGAAAACTGCTGCCGAAAGTCATCGTATTTTGGTGGAAGTGTATGGTGAACATGCTCTAGCTGAGCGAACGTGCCAAAAGTGGTTTTCTCGATTTAAAAGTGGTGATTTTAGCTTGGAAGACGAAGAACGTCCTGGGCAGCCAAAAAAGTTTGAAGATGAAGAACTGGAAGCATTACTCGACGAAGATTGTTGCCAAACACAAGAAGATCTCGCAGAATCTTTGGGAGTCACTCAAGCAGCCATTTCAAAACGTTAAAAAGCAGCTGGATACATTGAAAAGCAAGGAAATTGGGTTCCACATGAACTCAAGCCGAGAGACGTTGAAAGGCGGTTTTGCATGTCAGAAATGCTGCTGGAACGCCACAAGACGAATTTCTTTTCGCATCGGACTGATACTGGTCATGAAAAATGGATCTGTTACGACAACCCCAAGCGCAAAAAATCATATGTGCAACCCGGCCAACTAGCCAAATCAACGGCAAAGTGGAATATCCATGGCGCGAAGGTAATGCTCTGTATTTGGTGGGATCAGTAGGGTGTGCTTTATTATGAGCTGCTACAATCGGGTGAAACCATCAATGGACAACGCTACCGAACACAATTAATCTGTTTGAAGAGAGCAATAGCCGAAAAACGCCCATAATATGCGAGCAGACACGAGGCAATAATTTTCCATCATGACAACGCTCGGCCCCATGTTGCTATTCCGGTTAAGAACTATTTGGAAAACAGTGGATGGGAAATTTTACCCCACCCGCCTGATAGCCCAGACCTTGCCCCTTCGGACTACCATTTGTTCCGGTTGATGCAGAACGCCCTCACTGGAATACGGTTCACATCGGAACAGGGTATCAAAAATTGGCTTGATTCATTTTTGGTCGCCAAGTCGGCGCAGTTCTTTTGGGATGGAATCCACAAATTGCCAGAAATATGGGAAAAAGTCATAGATTCAGATGGGCAATACTTCGAATAATACTATGGTATAACAATTATTATTATATCACATCATAAGTTTGAAAAAAACCACACGAATTAAGTTATAGACCCAATATATTAAAGATGTCCCAGTAATTTTCCTTAAATATCGGTAATTCTATTAACATTCTTCAATAAATGATACTCATTTTGATAAGCCAAGTCTTTTACATTCTGTATGATATTGATAAGATCTGTCATTTACACAGTGTTGCCGTTTACAGTACAATTGTACTCAAAAAGTACATTAGGTGAAATTTGAGTACGTAAGTACCACAATCACAATTTGAGTACACTTTATTCTGTAATCTTTTTTTTCAAGTACATTTGAGTACAAATGCTGAATTTCTGTCTTTAATATTTTATTTTTGAATACGTTTGGAATTGGCGCGATGGGCATTGCGCCTAATGTACCACTGCGATTGGCCGATGCCGTTAAGTACTTTCCGCAGCTAATGACAAATCAAAAGTCTGCATTGTGCTTGCTTTGACCGTAGAAGGAAGCTTTGACGAGAATGGAAGATATGGAGCAAACTGCTGTCTCCTTCACTCTCGTGATTCAAGACTTCAGAAATGCGCAGTGGGACTCCGGGCCGTGTCGAAACTCGAAAATGGAACGGACCTCTTTTTCTAACGTGTGGAGATAGAAAGAGAAGTCTGTCTTCGAAACGGTCCCGGAATCCTTAGATCAGATTTGTAATGTGTTTTCTATTTTTATCGAATCAGTTCGGTTTTAACTGCAACCCATGATTCGCAGTTTAATTCGATTAGCACTGTACCATTTTTTCATCAAAAACAGGATGTTCGCAGTAAATAAACAATAATAATTAGCTTTTTTTAAATTTAATAATTTGAATTTCGCGCCAAAATGTGATAGTATGCGGCGCTGCCGCAAAGCTCCATTTAAAGTACAATTTCAGAAGTCTGAGTACACTTTCCGAGTATAAACGCAATTTTTATTGTGGCAACACTGCATTTACAAGAAAAATTGATTTTCCTGTAAAAAAAAAAGCTTTTGTAATGGACTACGTATCAACCGATTTATTTTTTCTTTCACGTGGATCCTTGTGAACTCCAAAGGAACAAAAAAATAGACAAAGCCGGCTTTTTACAGAGAAGTTATGTATACCTAGCAAACGGATTCCAGTGTACCAATATACCCTTACATAATTAGGACAAAAAAAAAGTACTCTATCGACAGAAAGTTTGGGTACATTTCCTTTCACCATTTTAATATTCATACTTCACTCTAAAGACGAATCTGGAAGTAATAAACAAGTAAAAAAATATTTAGTTTGAAAGTTAAAAATATTTCAACTAAATGAACATTTTGAAATCTTGAGTTTTCTCTTCATTTAAGGCGTTCGGTCTATGTAAAATCTAAGACCCATCATCTCTTTTTCGACGTCCCCAATACCTTCTAGGTATGGTACTTCATAAGCATCTGGTTTTGCTTCGTTCGGTTCGGTGCCTGCCTATGAAGTACGCAAATAAAAAACATTTGTAAAATGAATGCTTCTGTAATTCTAAAAGAAAGTTTACAGTCATAATATCATCAGCAAGACCTTTATCAAATCCCAGTACTCCTTCGCACACTTTCCTTAATACATCGATCCAATTTACTCGTAGCACATGAACAGGAATATTCACAAAAATAGAGAACTTTCAGAGAAGCTGTGTTAATGAAAATCAAGATTTAAACATTGAAATTTATTTGGTTTCATAATAGTGAACAAAGTTGTTGGACAAATTGCGTAGGGGAAAAACTAACTCTTTCTGGCACTTTCAAAGCTGGGTACATTTTAAGTGTTTTGACAGCGCACAGTTTCTTTGCAAATATTTTTCTCTCTTGTTTGCTTTCCTCTAAGTACTTTTTAAAATAATTCTATACATGAGTAAACATTTTTTTCTAATTCTACCTTTGGCGCGTTGTTTTTCTGGGTTTGGCCGTGAAAACCTAGTCAGGAAATACGGCGCAATATTTTTCCTGGATTTGTCCGATTTCCCTTCCAGGGCTTAAGAAAACTCCTGGGCTGACACCAGGTGTACTATACACAACCCTTAAAAAGAACTTGTACCAATCTTGTAGATCTAGTTGCTCGTCCCTCGCTCTCCGCCCAGCTCAGCGTCCTCGGAAAGTGGTGTGGGTAAATATGTAGAATATGAATTTGCGTTGAAGCCGCTCAATTGTGTCCATTAAAATACACTCCTTTAACAATAGCGGGAAAACGCTTAAAGCTCACGATGCGGGGAGTTTACGCTTATATTATTATACGCGATAAAAATCTTATAGAAAGACATTGTAATTTGAATACAATAATATGAAAATTTAGCTACCGATCTAAATACTGTATTACAAAGAAAAACAACTACCGCTTCAATGACGGTGCAAGTTAACTCAGGGCATGTCAGTTGAAGACGAGATTACACTAATCACTGACTCCAATTTTAAATCAAACGAATAAAAAGAAAAACATAGTTCATCAAGGAACAAATCGATGTTAGTTTAACTTTACTGTCGTCCTCTCACCGCGGAAAAGATACATGAGTCTGATCGATTGAAACTGGCGTCCATCGACGCCATGACCAGATTATGTCAGAAATCTTTAGATTTGATTCACCAAGTTATTTATCTCAAATATCCGCTTACCAAGATATGTTGCCGCTCTACGACCAGGTCGTCTTCCAATTCCGATATGGGCAATTAGGTACCTGTATAAGCTGATGCCTTTGTTTAATGCTCCAATTTTCCGTTGACGTCCGAACGTTCTTTTTTTCATTAAAGAATTTGACAAATATCCGCTTGTAGGAGCTGATATCTTTCAGCCGGGGTTTTCGGCAAGTTTCTAAAATCACGCATAGTCCGTGATATTCTTTTAAACCTTTGATATTTTGCTTCCAGTCTCATTAATCAATACTGATATGGTGGTCCAAACATTGTGATATGCCGTTGATAATGGACGAGATAATGTTGCTCAAGTATTAAGGGCAAATCATATATCGCAGAAAATATTTCAAGGTAATCGGTAATTCTCAAAGATAAGTAGCCAACCATTCCTTAACTACTTTTATGGTCGAATACTATATCCATTATTTCCTAAAGATACATATAGTTTTTTAAATATGGATTATTTGCAAAAACGGAATCTTTGAGAATTTTGAGAAATTTTTTTAACTTTTTCATTTTTACTATTAAAAATATTCATCTGACAAAAAAACCGCAGATATAACAAAGTTCCGTCTTGCCCTTTTCTTCTTTTTTTATCCCCCAAATTATAGAGTAGGTGAGAATGTTCGGCAAGGCCCCAAAATACCACCCTTATGGTATGTAGACCTAAAATGTAAAAATGACAAGTTTTATTGTCGATATTTAAAAATACAAAAACGCCAAAAATCTACTTTTTTTTATTCCACAAACTGTAGACCAGATGAGAATGTTCGGCAAGACACCAAAAAACCACCATTATGGTATGTAGACCAAAAATTTTCAAAATGACAAGTTTGATTGTCGATATTCTAAGAACGTCAAAAATCTTCTTCCCTTTTATACCCCGCATTACAGATTAACAGGCCGAGTGAGACCTCTTGGAAAAACGCCTAAACCCAATCCTTAGTATAAGAACACCTTAGATATGGAGAATTGACAGTGGGTACATAAAATTAAAAAAAACTGAATAGATTAAAATTTATTTATTGACGATATTTATGTGTAATTTTTGTACAAAATTAAATTGTGAATGTAGAATACGTTCTTTTCCTTTATAACTACATTACGCTTACTATAAATAGAAGAAAATACATGAGCCCGCCGCTGTCGGTCTTATCGCACGTTGTATTATTCAAATAGAAACTACTTTTGATGTAGCTTTTTATTTTCAATTTCACAGCTGTCATGATCCAAGTAAAAGTGAGAAGGGGAGAAAGAACACATCGGGCCAGGTTAGTATCCGATTTCTTTCGCGTAAGATAACGTTCATATGAATTGAAATATTGAGTTGAAAATTTGGAAAATTGAATAAAGGGCAATGGGGAACGTTTCTTTGGGTCGTAATTCCTTGAATTACAAACAAGATTTAAAAAATCTGCCACAAAAATTTCTCTCCGTTGTCTCTATTCGTGTGGATGTACCTTATTGTAGCGAAAAATGGCTTGCCGTAAGTCGGGATTTTACGAAGGATACTCGGTAATATCATCAATATTTTTATGAAACAGTTCTTTATACATTTTGTGCACACTGAGACATAAAGAATACAAAAAGAACCCTGGGAAGTTTTCCCGGCAATGATCTGCAAAAGTATTACACGCCATGTATGGCCCTTGCCAGTTTCCTGACCAGGGTCAAGCCAGAAGTCAGGAAAACTGGTTAGTGCCTTTCCAGGCGTTTAGATTTCTGCACGGGTAAGATTTATGATTGATCGTACATTTGTGTTCTGCTTTATATCTCATCAAATAACTGAAGCTTGTGATCACCATTCTATATAAGATTCTACATTGTAAAAACTAGGATTTGGTTTAGGACTTAATTCAATGTAGGACTTAGTTCCCGGAATTCATGGAGTTCACGAATTTCATGGAATTTACGGAATTCACGAAATTTATGGATTTCACGAACTTTATGGAATTCACGGAATTCATGGAATTCAATAAATTCGTGGTATTCAAGGAATTCATGTCATTCACGGAATTCATGGAATTCACGTAATTGAAGGAATTCAAGAAATTGATGGAATTCAGAGAATTCAAGGTTTTTACGGAATTCACGTAATTGATGGAATTCGTGGAATTGAAGAAAATCACGAAAATGGAAATCAGGGATTCATGTAATTCAAGGAATTCACGAAATTGATAAAATCCACGGAATTCCAGGAATTAATGTGATTCAAGGAATTCACGAAATTCATGGAATTCACGAAATTCGTGGAATTTATGGAATTGAAGGAATTCACAGAATCAATGGAATTGACGTAATTCAATGAATGCATAGAATTCAAGGAATGAATAAAATTCAAGGAATTCACACAATTCACGGAATTCAAGGAAGTCGCGGAATTCATGGAATTGTAGGAATTCACGAAATTCATGAAATTCGTGAAATTTACTGAATGCACGCAATTCACTGAATTCTCAGAATTCACTGAATTTATGAAATTCTTGGAATTCATGGAACTCGCTGAATTTACGAAATTCACATAATTCATGGAATTCATCAAATTTATGGAATTAAAGGAATTCATGAAAGTCACGGAATTAATGGAACTCACGGAACTCATGGTATTCACGGAATTCGTGGAATTCAAGAAATTCGTGGAATTCATGAAATTCACTGAATTCACGTAATTGAAGGAATTCAAGAAATTTATGGAATTCACAGAATTCAAGGTTTTTACGGAACTCATGGAATTCTCCGAATTCGTGGAATTGAAGAAAATCACGAAATTCATGGAATTAACTGAATTAACTGAATTCATGGAATTCATGTAATTAAGGGAATTAAAAAAATTTATTGAAATCATAGAATTCAAGGAATTCAAGGAAGGTTTTCACAGAATTCACGAAATTCATGTAATTCCCCCAATTCGTTGAATTGGAGAAAAACACGAAATTTATGGAATTCAAG
>CAKNWW010332350.1:561-13665 GCA_932074435.1 Andricus kollari
TAATTAAATTAATTAAATTAATTAAATTAATTAAATTAATTAAATTATTTAAATTAATTAAATTAATTAAATTAATTAAATAAATTGAATAAATTAAACAAATTAAATAAATTAAATAAATTAAATAAATTATATATTAGCTAGCTCAATAAGTATATTAAGTACAAGCTGTGAATATTTATAGTACACGCTGTGAATAGTTTAATTATCCTGATATTAGATTTTCAGTATTACATAAAGTACAAAATAGTTTTGCACGTATAAAAAGTTAAAAAAGTTGAATATAAATATTCAAAAATAGATTAATTCTGTATGGTACTTGAGTAGGCTTAATATATCTAGAAAGAGTTTTGATTATAAATATTATAACAGTTTATTATGCTTATATGTAGAGATTGAAAAATTAATTTAGATGAATTTAATTTGTTTTTTCCATTACAAGTTTCTTTTTTGCTCCATTAATAATGCAGAAAGTGCATCGCGTTTGTCTACAGCTAAAACGAAATCTCTTCTATGCTGCTGCTCACCAATATCATCATTGCCAACATCATTAATTTCGTCAACGTGAATCTCATCCTCCAAGTCAATGCATATATTATGCAGAACGCAACATGCCAAAATTATTAAAGGGACATATTCAATATACTTTACATAGAACAACTTTAACCGTCGAAATCACAACACGAATTTTAGAGTGAACTGTGTTGCGATATCGTTCAGTTTCCGTGCGGTGACCGTTATTGCGGTAGGAAGGTAATCAATTATATTACACAGGTTAAGCAGAATATCCTAATATGCGTCTCTTCCCTGGAGAGTATCGGTCAGGACTATTTTCAATCGCCTATTTTATGTGGCTCATGTGCCACACACGTGCATCATGCCCGCTTTCGTAAACTCCAGTGAAAACGTCAACAACTTTTTTGTTCGCATTACATATTCCTTGGAGTATCAGAGAATAATAATTTTTGCGATTGATATAAGAATATTCGTCATTGGAAGGTACATAGACTTATACATATGAGTTCCGTCTACTGCTGCTACAACACCCGGAAATCCTGCTAATTCTGCAAAATCCTGTTCTACAGTAAGAAATCCTAGTCCCGCGGGCAACCTTATATATAAAAAGTAGGGGCTACATAATTTATTATTATTATTATTATTAGTTGGGTTGAGACCGTAACAGCCCCTGACGCTTGGGTAATCCCGTTGTATCCCCTTGTGAGCCTAAGCGTGACCCCAAAGCCCTCTCCATAAGGAGAGGACCGCAGCCTCGCGGTTGGCTGATATCTCCGACTCACTGATGCAGTAACTGCCAGTAAGTGTTAGACGTTTCCCCGCAATCGCAGGGCAGTGACAAAGGATGTGAGTAGCTGTCTCATCATCCATTCCGCACAGACGACAGAGAGGACTTCCCGCAAGCCCTATCTTATGTCTGTGATATCCGAGATTCCCATGTCCTATAAACATTTCTGTTAGGACTTGGATCTCTTTTCTCCCGAGCTTGAGTATTTCCCTTGCTCGGTTAGACTTAAGCTTTGAGACCAAGAGTGTTTTGGCCTGTGTGCAACCAGTGACCAATTCCCACTCATTCTGATATTCCTCAGTCAGCCAATTGTTAATTTCTTCAGTTACTGACCTACTAGAAATACCTACAACTGGCTCGGGTCCAGTAAAATTTCTTCTTGCTGCTAGTTTGGCTAGCCTATCCGATATCTCATTGCCGTTGATACCGCTATGTCCAGGGATCCATAGCAGAGTAACTCGGTTTTCCGTCGCTAGCATATTTAGTGCCTCAAAGCACTCCCATACTAATAGCGACGTGGTCGTTGTTCCATTCAAGGCCTATATAGCAGCCCTGCTATTTGAGCAGATACGGATGTTTCTTTTATTGTCATACTTCTTTGCCTTGTAGCCGCACTGGAGTATGTCCATAATTTCAGATTGTAGAACTGTGCCGTAGGACTCCAACTCGATCGTGAAGCCCATTCCATTCCTTCTACGATATATACCGGCTCCTGCATTCTCCTCGTACCAGGAATCATCTGTAAACCAGTTGTCTCCATTACTGGGCAGGTGTGCGTCGCCGTTAACCCATTCCTCCTTCGTGGACAGGCTAACTCGATACTTCTTGTCGAAGAGGTAGCGAGTGGCCATTTTGTCCCTAGGCATGTTCAGCCTTAGCAGCCACGGCCTTGATGGTGAGATGGAGGGGCTTCAACCCTATTAGTGCCCCCAGTGCCATCGTGGGTGACGACTTCGAGGTAACAGTGATGCCCCTCAAAATCAGTCCCCTGATCCTTTTCAGTCGATACTTCACAGTGGACAGCTCGACCCTGCTCCGCCAGACCACCGCCACATAGGTTAGCCTGGGTCGCAAGATCGCTGTGTAGATCCACATGAGTGTCTCCGGCTTTAAGCCCCAGCTTTTCCCTATGGCTCTCCTACAGAGCCATAGAGTCGCTACTAGCTTCTTGAACTTGTTTTCCAGGTGCTCATTCCATAACAGCTTCTTATCCAGAATTACTCCTAGGTGTTTAGCTCTTTCTTTGACTTCCAGTTGTTGTCCTCCAAGTTTCTGTGTACTCGCGGTTCCCCACTTATACCTTCTGATGAAAACAACCGCGTATGTCTTTCTCGAATTGACCGATAGTCCAATTTTCTTACACCATGAATCCACTATCATCAGTGCTTGCTGCATTACTCCGAAGAGCGCATCCAAATGCTGGCCACGCGCGATAACTAGTATATCGTCCGCATAACCTATGACGTGATGACCCTAAATCGAGAGTAGATGATGCAGTTCATCCACTACTAGGCACCACAGCAAGGGCGATAAAACTCCTCCCTGCGGACATCCCGAGTCAACGGCTCCACATAAAGTGGTATCACCCTTAGTCGTGGTCAGATTCCTGTTAGCCAACATATGGCACGTCCATTCCACGACTACAGTAAGCACACCATGTGTGATCATGGCCGCCCTGATCACCTCTTCAGAGGTGTTGTTAAAGGCTCCTTCGATGTCCATACAGGTTCCAATCGCGAGGCCTTTTCCAGTTGTCCTTTAAGTAGGTTTACTGCTCCGCTTAGGGCTGTCTCCGTCGAGTGAACAGCCTTATAGGCGTGTTGCTCTTTGTGAACTGGCTTCTTTGACAAGACCTTGTCGCGGATATACTATCCACAAGTCTTTCCACGGTTTTTAGAAGGAAAGATGTTAGGCTGATGGGACGGAAATCCTTGGGTAAGGTATAACCGATCCTACCTGCTTTCGGAATAAAGACTACTCTAGTACCCCTCCATGCCGCCGGGACATGTCGCAGCGTCAGACTAGCCCTAGCAAATCTCACTAGCGGCCCTATGATGGTCTCTCCAGCCCTCTGTAAGAGGACTGGATATATGCCATCTGGGCCAGGAGACTTGTAAGGGCTGAAGTACTTCAGGGCCCACCTGACCAGTCCGTTCTTCTTGGATTTCTGACCCATTTAGGGCCAGCTGGTACAATGGATTTTAACACGAACTCTATCTGTGAGTGATCTGAGAGAGTGGGTTCATCTGAGACTCTCTACGTCTTGATGTTATCTCTAAAACTGCTGGTACAGAGAGTGATTTCAATGAATTCCTCCCTGACCGAGTTATGGAACGCCGGGGTGTTCTTCGTGTTAAGAATATCTAAATCAGTGGTGATGAGGTATTCCAGTAGGTCATTACTTCTTGAGTTGACGTCCATTCTGCCCCACAAAGTATGGTGGGAATTAGCATCACATCCCAACAGTACAGGAATACACCTTACCTTGCAATATTCCACCAGTTTACATACCTCCACTGGTGGGTTAGTTTCGCTGTCATACGGAAAGTAAGCCGATCCCAGAACTAGCCTTCCGATTCCTTTGAGATACATAGCTATCAACATCAGGTCTCTCGAACATAGCTCAAGCAGCGGGACAGCGTTAACTCCCTTCGTCAGTATGCAGGCCCTTGGTTTGGCCGCCTTGGGGTCCCTGTAACAAAAAATATCAGCCCCCCCTCCCCCCTAAACCCCTTATGGTATCTCGAACTAACGAAGGTTCTTGGATTAGCGAGATGCCTGTGTGCCTCGCAGCCATGCCCCTCTGCAAAACTGCAGAGGCGCCTTTGCCGATCTTCCTGTGTCTCAACAGGCTCCTCCTGTCCCTGGCCGGCAACCCTACAGTTGACCTGTCCAAAGTGATAGAAGGGCCTGTTGTCGAGCGCCGCAAGAGCCCTCGTCTGGGACTCCTGCTGCGTCCTCTTCCTGAGGCCCATCGTGCCTGAAGATTCGCCAGGACGTTGTCTTAAGTGAGGGGTTGACACCCTCCAGCCATTGCAGTTCCTCAGAAGGGTCTCCCGGTTTATCAGGGAGCCACGCCGTAGCTCTCACCATCTACTGGAACAACTCAACCCCACCCACCTTAAGCGCTGCAACTTTTCACGGCTTTGTCTCGACCACTGCTTTGAGTAGCCAAGCTTTACCCGCTAGGTCGGCTGCCACAAATACGAAGACCCCTCCCCTTCAGAAGGAGGTTACGAATCTTGGCCATTGATCTGGAGACACTCTTTTGAGCGCCCTCCAGGTAGCCTCCCTGAAGAGCTCATACTGCTCCGTAGTGAGCATTGAGTCCGGGTAATTGCCATCGGCCACCACCATCGTCAGGGTGTTAGTCCTCTGAGCAGTCGTCAGTCCAGCTCCCGACGACTTACTGTTCGTCGGCTGCTGGGCCGCTTTATGCCTCTTCAGAGTCTTAGCCACCCCCGGTGGCGTGTTCTCTGAGCTCCTACCTCTCTTGGGAGCCTCAGTGCTGGATGTGAGCACTGTAGATGCTGACGCTCCAGCTCCCGAAGCTGCTCTGCTAGCCTGCTGCGCTTGCCTATTCAGTCTCTTTTTCAGGGAACCGTTGAGCCGTTTCTTTTTTTTGGGGGACTGATTGGCCTCTCCCATTACCATAGCCTCGTTCAGGGGGACCGTCAATATCTCAGCTCCCGAGGGAGCTGGGGGCACAGCCGCCACCTGAATTTGGCTCGCCCGAGAGACAGATGGAGAGGAAAGGGTTATGTTTGATCCTTTAAGGCACAACCCCTCTCCCCCCTCCGCCAACTCCCTTCCTCCTTCCTTCGTTTGTTGGTTTGGTTTTGCGTGACTCATTTTTGTCCCACGAGAAGCTAGGGAAATAAAAAGTCCGCCCCTGCAGAGCCCCGCATACAGGGGTAAGACTGAATACTCGGGGAGGTCGTCCGGTATCCCCGAGAGGCCGTTAGGACACCTTCGTAACCCCTATGTGCCAAAGTATCACAAGCACGATCACTCTACGCTCATGGCTTAGGTGGGTGGTCACATTGAGTCAGACACCCAATGTTCAAATATCCGCTTGCAGACCACCATAACAAACGGAGGGCTGTTTCTTGGACGCAATGCGGGCCGCAGGTCATGCCTGTCCCGATTTCAAAGCTGTAAATCGGTCCGGGAGGGGCCTCGACCCAGGGATCCAGAAGGCCCGTGTTAGCTAGGCTCTTTCACGCTTCTACCATACCGTAATCGCGCATACCAGGAGAGCCCGTTAATAGGGATCCTTTTCCTCTCATCCAGGAGAGCCCGTTTATAGGGATACTTTCATTCATATCCATATGCATGCAGGCCGAGGTCCTTTTGACCACAAAGCTCCACACGCTTAAGCCTCCCCACCAACTACAAGGTGTTACAGCCCCTAGGAGAGGAGGGGCTATATAATCTCAAACTTAAAATAGTTTATTTTAATTAAAAAGTATAACAATTATAGTTATCTTCATAAGCTCTATCTATGTATACTTATTTTAACCAAAAAATATGATGGGTTTCATTCACACAAAAAGTATTTAAATTATACATTTTTTAAGTCATAATGATCATTCTGATTAAAAAATTATTACCGCTACTCACTCAAGAATTTCTCATAATATTTCCTATGTAAAATTAAGACATCGCAAATACTATATGGTATAAACTATTAAATATATAAGTTTAAAGAAATTTTATATTGAACATTATATTTGATTAAATATTAATTAATCTTTTAACATATGAAAATATCTATATAATCGTTTAAAATATTTACCTGATAAGCAATACAGTTGAATAACTTCCCAAAGTAATTATTTATTTTGAAATGTCTAAAATTCAGGGCATTTTGATCAATTTCAAAAAAAATCATATACGTCTTCGTTAAATCATAGAGCAGTCGCACCAAGAATTATTCCTGAATTCAACATCTCGACATTTTCTTCTATTGCTCCCATTGTCAAATTTTTCCCCCTTCACTATTGCATTAATCACTGTGTGATTTTGCTCTCTTAAAAAAGTCAGAGCACTTTATAAGAGATACTAATAAAAATGAATCTAAAAATAAATGCATAAGGCCTAAATATTGACCATTGCACTTATATAAAAAGTAAATTTTAATATTGAGTTCCCACGCTTTTATCGTTAGTTACATTATTATTAGTAAATTAGCTTTTTATTAGTAGTAATAGCCAAATAGGATACATTTATCTATTTCAGAACGTATTTGTAATGCTATTGCATATAATAGTCAATAACCTTAAAAAGTTATAATTTGCATTGTACGCTTTCAACGAGCTGCCGGTAGCACTCGATTACCTGTGCGCAGACTCTCTTGCCTACAGGCCATAACTGAACGTAATCGAAGTCAAATAATCCTAATTTTTTAACTGTTTAATAAATCGAAGGAATAATTTTTAGAAAACGTATTTATTTCCTTTTGAAAAACTTTCCCGCTGGAACTTTTAGCTTTACTACTTTTTGTAAAAAAAATATTTGAAATTTTCAACTTGCACTTGTTGTCACTCTAAAAACAGTGCAAAATCCCTGTAAACACTTTCGCGAAATTATAATATTTACTATCTAAAAAATTATTACCTAAAAGTTAGGTTAGAATTCGTATTTCATTTCTGATTGTCTATAATTCATATTTTTTGCATATTTTGGATCACATTTTTTGCTATATGCATTAATCGAAGTTCATTAGAGCTTATAGTGTGTTGAAACTTTTATGGTATAATAAAATAATTGTTTTCTTGCCAAAAACAGTTTTAACAGGAAACGCGTCTTTTCACTGTATACGATGGCAATTCAATATACAACACTTAATTTTCGATAAATCTTTATTTGTTATATTCACTAATTATTTTAGGCTAGTAAAAAAATGGTAATATTGCTTTTAAGCGCACATTAAAATGCATCTTAAAAATTCTACCTGGTTTCGCGAGCTCGAGACACTAGCGCAACAAAGACTTCAGGTCCCAATACATACCTACCCAGAAAAAAAGAAAGAATTTATATGAATTGGGGTGAATTCACATTTTTGAATGCGCGTGAATCCCGTTTTCTGATTATTTTAAACGAATTGAGACGCATTCAGATGAATCGGGAGAGCACGAATTGAATGCGTGTGAATTCATATGAATGTGTGGTCAAGGTCAATTAGAAAGAAAACTTAATAAAAAGTTCATGCGTCGAGATTTCAGCCAGCAAGCCCCCGTGTATCAGTCCACAGTGTCCCCACTGAGCTGCGAGACAATTTAGTAAACATTTACAATAAATTCTGTATGTCCCGCACATTGGTTTTCATGTTACGGATTAAATTGTATAAATCAACACTTGCCTGCTGTAGGCTTGTGACATCTTTACATCTGTAACATCTACGTCTGGATTCCACATTAAGAGTATATGAGTCTTGACAAGTTATACACACGTTAAATGTAATATAATTCATTTCTTAAAATACAACATATTAACCTGGTCGTTTTTTTGGGACTTTAATAGCTTTAGGCTTCGGGTATCATATTAAATTACAGTTAAATGAAAAAAACGTTGTTGTGTGCGTTTTAATGTAACAATTGACATTAAACTACAATATATTATGGGTAAATGCACACTTAATTTAAATTTTAATACTGGAGAATAAAATAAAATAGCGATAAAAATATGTAAAATCACTTTCCTCCACAAAACATTCTGAGAGGAAATCAATATTTATGACGTAAAATGATCAACCCAATATATCAAAAAGCTTTTTAATTCGAAATGACGTCATAAAAGTCAAATAAAATATTAAAAATTATACAGCCCCACAAGAAAAAAATCCTATCTGTGAGCCAGCGCGTACAAATCAAAAACCTGTATGCCGGAAAGACACTTTTTTGTGGCGCTGTCTTATGTTACTGAACAAAATTGACAATAGCAGTTTTTTATTATTTCAGAAAGTATTCATAAGTGTCAAGAAGAATATTAATGAAATACTGGACAGAAATTGTTACTCACTCATTGTGCATGTTTCGTGTTGAAAGAACTCTAGGTACATAATCTTCCTGTGAAAATTATAAATAAATTTCGCAGTGAAGCCAGACGGTTTGGTCTGAACAAACTGAAAATAGCTAAGGACGAATTCGCCAAAATGGTCGCCCTTAGAATCGCTCGACGCTCTGATAGCCCATTATCTTCACCTCTTCACCTCGCACTCAAGAAATCGAAGAGTAGTTAGTAATTTTTTGGAATTGAAATAACGGCTACTCTCTTTGCAATATGATATTTTCCCGACGGGGGTCTCCCACGACTCCACATGGCGCTTTCTGTTATTATTACATAGCATGGCGCTTTAAGGGTTAAGAAATTCTCGGCATTCTTTTACCTTTTTCAGTAAATATCTGACGCCTGTCATGGGGAAATTGTCAACGTAAGATCACGGGTTGCACGCTGTTTACGCAGCAGTTAAACACTTTCGACGAACATTTGAAGGTTGGCATGTGATCATCTTAACCGACCACTTACTGCTCGGATTCAAACCATCACATATGCTGTCTCAATCCGTGACATAGTATCAGCACAAGCTGAGGATAAGGACCTTCTACTTCTTCTCCATTCTATTAAAATTTCTCTCTAGCCTTCACAGATGAATTTTCAGAATACAGGACTATATTCCGATGTCTCTCCGTATATAGTACGTCCTTGTATTCTAAGGACACTACGACAAGCGCTTTTTGTGTTGCTCAACTTGCTTTCCTACCCTGGCAGAAGAGCATCGTATAAGTTGATTGGTTAGCGTTACGTCTGGGTACTAATAAACTAGGACGGCTATGCAGAGACTGCATCTCAAGCCCTACTCTACCACCGAATAGCAAGAATTGATATTCCTCTTCACATCACTTTGGACCTCAGAAGACAATTCGAGTCCGATTTCTTCCGAAAGGTACATGAGCTTCTCGGAATGAAGTACCTGAAAACTTACCTGCCACAAAGAGTTAGTTGTCGTTCTCAGTATCAGATCCGTAATAGAAGAAAGACATGAGCTTGTCATCATCAGAGCTTGACTATGGTGAGCCCATTCGACTTTTAGGTGAATTCATTTCTCCCTCCTCACGCACCCTTACAACCCGCGCATTGTTGTACAATATGGGGAACCATTTTCAAAAGCCCTGCCCTGAACTCACTTCTAGTCACGGAACGCAATCTATTTTTTTTTTATCAGAGACATCAATAGATCATCCCATGTGTTATTCCGTAATTACGAATGTATTTTCGGGATAACAACAGATCCGTGAACCGTCTTCAACGTGCCTTTGTATTAAAACACGAATACGAACAACAAGAAACTCCTCCTCCACAAGTACGTCTGAGTAAATGGCTTCATTTATTGCACATAGTTCATTATTTTTAAATAGGTACACTATTTTAAAATAACTGGGGAAGTATTGTGGCAGTTGCCACAAGCTTGCACACACTACATTGTGGACACATACTCACGCACACGAGCTTGCCTCGAGGCGACGCGTTAATATATTTCCGCTTCTCGAAAATTTGCTCCCAAATATTGCACGTCACGTAAATAAGCAGGGTGTTATTTTACAGAAGGTGTTGCTTAACGCAAACCCCACGTTTACAAATAACCTAGTTTCTCAAAGTTCGTATAAGTCAGTGCACTTGGTGGGCATATGAAAGATGCACTTCATACAAGGGATTCACATTCACATAATTAATACTCATTTATTTAGCTCTATGCATTTTGCTTGAGTAACACATCCGCTTTGCTTAGGGTGGTCGGGTAAAGTGGATAGTTCAGCTTTTCTGAGTTTTCTATATCAAAAAGTATATTAAAGTGAACAAGTCTTCGAGCTGAATTACGACTGTTTCTTTTTTATGGTCAAAACTTAACACATCCGCCGTGCCCGGCCATCCACTACCTAGAGCTTGTGGTCACATTATGTAGCTTAAATATATGTTCCAAATTATAAGAAAGCCCTATATGCCTGACTAAATCTATAACGAGCTTTGAAAAAGTTACCGAAAGTTGCAATAAATTACTACCAAGTTAGCACAAATGTCCAAACTTTCAGAAAATTTACGGTAATTTTCGTTAACTTTCCCCTCCACTTCCGGAAATCGACATGTACGTATTTCCTCTTCCAAATCTGGACGCGGAAATCCAATCGGAACAGCGTTATACAAGAGTTGCCAGACTGCAGAATTAGTTACAGTTATTTATATTATATGAGTGACTACTTACAGTTCACATTCACGATGATTCGTTTGCTGACTGCCGGAGGAACTCCATTGCTAGCTATACAAAAGTAGGCACCCATTTCATGTCGGAGTATATTTATCAATTTCAGCTCTTCTCCTTTATATTCTGAAACAATAATTTCTAACGCATATGTTGATTATCATTTATCCCAATTGCAAAAGTATAAGCATGCTTCTAAATAGAATATTACCAACAACAGGCTATTACCGACAGTTGCTTGTAGTATTGGGAGTGAATTTTAGTTTCTGTATTTCCCTTTTTTTCCGGAACAAGATTAATGATTAAAATCAAACAGGGGTGTAGTTCATTGATGAAACGGTCGGTTCACAATATAATATTGAATCCAAACTCAATAAATATAGGTCACTTGTTTTTACACTAATTTTAAAGCTGTTAAAAGTAATTTACGCACACTTAATCCGGTTACGACTTTAATAGTTTACCTACTTTTCACGCACAAAGCAACGTTTCTCCTTTTTTCATTTTCGTTCACGAACGCTCGTTCACGAACGCTCGTTCACGAGCGTATATAACTAGAACGTAACAAATCTCGCGAGAAGAATGAATTTTCGTAGAATCGTGACATGCATGTTACTACTTAGGCTAGTCAATATGTTAGCTGGAATATGTAGCATTGGATGGTTAAAATGATCTGGCCATTTTATTTTCGATATAAACTGCGTTCTACAGTTTTCCTTTTTCAAAATTCATTTAATGATTTAAATCAATTCATATGTCTGGAAGTCGCGATATTGAGAATTATGTTTTTAAGCAGAGACTAAAATTATATTCGAAATTGACCAGTGCATTTAAATTCAAATTAATCGGACATCAATGAACCTACTTAAAGTTTTTGCTTAACTGCAGGATCAATCCTAAATGACAAGCACCTTGACAACATTAAAATAAAACTCGCCGATGGCTCTATCTGTATATTCAAGAGGCTCCAGAACGTGGGATTTTTGGGCCCCCACCACTTTCTCATCTGAGAGAAGTACATGCAAACGTAGCGTGTCGGTGATCCGGCTCTGTTACGCCATACGTCGGCCAGCCTCGTGTACCGCCGAAAATGCACGAGCACGAGGCACGAGCAAGGAGCCGAGCTCCCCCGAGGCCCGAATTTACTGTTCGGGTCCTTTGGCTATTAGAAGGTTTCACTTGATTTTTGTTTTCAAAAATTTACACCTTAAAGAAAGTCTTCAAATACATGATTGTAATGAAGTTTTCAGATATTTAATGATGATGTTTTTCACGAATTCTTATGGAATGTTTTAAACTATCCGATTCTACAGTTTCATTTTTCATGATTTATGTTTTATTTTTCAATTGATTTTAAATATTGTAAAGTCAAAATAATGATAATTGATAATTATTTCTAATTTATTAAATTATTCAACATTTTGACTGTATACTTATCTCTGATACTTATCTCTCTTTTCATGCTATTTTAGGCTCTAATCACAATTTTGGGGATTTTAAGAGAAAAAGCCAAAAAGTTATTAACTTGACCTGGCATGCTTTCTAAATATATAATTAAATATAGTTATATATAATATAATCAAAGAAAAATATTCTAAAAATACGTTGATTAGTTATTAAAATACTACAAAGAATTACCTTAAAAATTGTTTTGTCCTTTTAACCCTCCGTCCCCCACGTGGGGTCTAGCCGGACCCCAGATGCACTAATTTCCTTATAACATTCGCAATTTTGAATCCCGTTGCGTGTCGCGTTGAGTATCTTTCCTCTCAATAGTTCTCAAGACGCCAGTAAGAGCGCTTTAATCTCTGAGGTATGTAATGCCTTTTTTCTTAATGTTTTTATTGAAAAACGTGATTAGAGTCCACTCAGACCCCACGTTGCTATTATTAGTTTTATATAGTTTTGTCAAGTTGATGCCTCAAGACTGAATTTGCAATAAAAATTTGCGAAGTTTTCTCATACTCATAGCGTAGTGTTTGTTTGTTCCAGTTTATATTTTTGAAGTGTGATTTCGTTAGTCAGCAGTATAAGGAGGTTGTCTTTTGTCTCTGATAAGGTTTAAACTTTATTTTGAACTCTCTACTTGAATCCTGTTTGCTTTGATTACCTACCATATTTTTGTTCGTGTTTTTAAAAAGCAAAAATAATTTTTTGACGACGGTCCAATGTGATTCCACACCGCTTGCGTCGTGAAAGTGAGTGGGGTCCATGTGGACCCCACGTGGGGGACCCAGAGTTAAAATCATGAGATATTTCTTTATCAAATAAATTTTGTTAAATTTATTTTACAATTATTTACAATTAATTTCCAATTACAACTATTTTACAATTAAAATAAAATTGTAAAAACTAAATTTAGTAATTCAACTGTCCAGTTAAAACTATTTTTGTTGTCGAAATGTTGATTGAAATACAGAAATATTAAAAAATCTTTGAAAATTTTCCTAAGAATCTTACGAAAATCATATTTATAAATAATTAAAAATAAATAAACTTAAAAATTAAACAGTTATTCGAAATTTGTATTTTTTATACAAAA
>CAKNWW010332368.1:0-15982 GCA_932074435.1 Andricus kollari
TCTAAAAGATTCTATAATGCAGCATGTGGCTAAAATGCTTTGCGTGTTTTCTTGCTTATTGATATTAAGGAACAGAAACATATAAGAGCAAACAAATTTACTCTAGAATTATAAATATTTGAAAATATTTAGGAACAATGGAGTTGACAGAATTGTCTAAGCTGGGGTGGTCTCGCAGTTAAGACATTCGACAAGAGTTTTAGCTTGACAACTTTTGCACACATACTTGTTGCACTCAAAAAATTTGCTTGATTTCTTATTCTTCTCATGTTCTTTGCAGGATACCTGAATTTGACTACGCTTTCTATTTCCAGATTGGCCAACGCCGGTACCGAGTGAGATTGGGTCCTCTTTGCAGCTGGTAGTGGCCAGCAAGCTCATCTGCTTCGGTTGTTTTTGTCCTAACCTAAAATTAAACTGTCGTAATATAATCCAATATTTCGTGAATAATGTCGAGGCAGGCTCGGAAACAATTTAGAGTTTCAAAACCGGTGTTATTGATATCAAATTGCGGTATGCTGCGTATGAGCTTTTTACCCATACACTTAAGGTATAAAAAGTAAATTTTTCGTACTTCCAGTTGGGCTTGAAACATGAAATTTTGGTGAGTTGTACAACACCATAAACGATTAAAATTCACGGCAGCTTTTGGTCCTACGATGATTATAGACGGAAGGCACGCCCTCGACAAACCCTCGTGGGTCAAATATGACCCATGTGGTACTTCTAGTGTTAAATTAATATATTAGTGGTGGAAAAGTAAGTACTTTTTCAGATAAGTTTCAAGACAGTTTAGCATGCATCTTGAAATAGTTTATTACATAATTCCTATTGGAATTTACACTATGCCTCGGGTATGTGTTTACATGCTGCAAACAATTTTTTGGACACCTAATGTTACTTTATCATGAAATCCGATACTGAAATCAGTTTTTTACTATAGATCATCTTATGAGATACCAATATAAAGTTCACGGTCATTTTTTTACAACACAATCAAAAGTTATGATAAATTATCCCTTGAACACCAAAGTGCCCTGTCTGTATAATATTACTGATACATATAAGAAAATCCGCATATCTTTCACGTCCTTTTCAAATGAAATGATAGAATTTTTTAAATAAAGACACATTGTACCTCTTTTTGCAAAAGATAAAAGAATGTAAAATGTTGGGTGAAACGAGAACTTGTGGAGTAATCTATGATGATTGTACTGTGAAGAGTCATATAAATCACAATCCCTTTGTAGTATATAGAAGTAGATCAAAATGTTTTACGATTTTCTAGTCATCACAAATTTTAATCATCTTGCAAGACATAAAAACACGTTTGCACCTTTCCACGCTCTTACTTTCCAGCACTTTGACTCTCACCCGCGTCGAGGAAGCAACGAACCGGTAAAGATGAAGTGCTCAGTACCAAGAAGTCGCGGTGACCAGTTGCCGGTCGCGAGTGCCATGCCATGCCGGTACGAGAATCGGCACAAGAATTGCGTGGAAATAGCCTCTAGTAATTTCACACGTTAGTGCTGGCGAAATTGTTCGCGGCTAGCACACACGATGTGCAGGTGACCAGAGTTCTTCACCATTGACCATCGCCCCTTAAAAATGCCTGCACGGTTGGTCCAGAACCGTTGCTTCATCATTTCCCCAATAGCTTAATTATTATTATTATTATTATACCATTAAGGTATATCGCTTTCTGTGTAAGCGTCACTCACTCAGTGTGGAAGGGAGTAATGTGAGGGAGGGGGTATAGATTTTTAGATTGATCTAGAATTTCAATGTTATTTTTTAAAATAACACGTTCTCCCTAGCAATTACCCCAAGTGAAGAGTCTCACAATGTCATTATGTAAAGCTTCCCATCATCCTCATGGAATTCTGATAGACTATTTGTCGCAAAAATGTCCTGCCTTGACATACTTCTCTAGCTTCCTTCACGTCCATGCATTTTCTCATGCAAGCTCTTGTGTTTCTATGGCTTCTTATGTATCTAAGAAGTAGGATCTCATTCACACATTTAAACCATTCTTTCCGTGGTCTGCCTCCTGGGCACACTGCCATTCCCTTTACCTTGATACACTTGTTTCGTCAGCCTCTCACATTTCTTACCCTCAAAATGCCTAAACCATCTTAACGAATTTCTTTCACATATGTCAACTAGTGTCTCCTCTATACCACATTCTTTGAGGATTATCTCATTACTTACTTTCTCAATCAGTGTTTTGCCGCACATCATATGCAGGAATTTCATGTTATCATGTTGATTATACTCTTATCATTTTCTTGGTAGGTCCAAGTTTGATTTCAACGAAACCAATCTCTTCTAAAGGGCTGTTTGTAAAAAAAGTCTTAAACACATTAAATCTAAAGGTGTCAATTTGATCTGCAAGAAAAGGATCCAAGATGATCCAACTTTCCTTTGTTTTTTTATATTCATACAGATTTTCGTATCAATTGATTACTGTTGCAGCAAAAAGGATACCTTTAGATGTATTGTAATAATATTGTGTCCCGCATTTGGACTAATCATTTTCTTTTCAAGTGAAATTTCGTTTGGGACGGGAGTGAATTGAAAAAAAACGATCGACTGAATAAACGGAAGTCTCTGTCTCTCTCTTATAAGTACATTTTCTCCATTTTTGGTTTAAAACTTTTATTTTATGTTACAAACTTAACCATTTGGCTGAAAATTTATACATTTTGTTGAAAATTCATCCTTTAGTAGAAAATTAATCATCTTGGTTAAAATCTCTGCTATGTGGTTAAAAATTTATCTATTTTGTTGATATTTTAATTATTTTGTTCAAAATTCAACTATTTTGGTAAATTTATTATTTTTTCTTGTAAAAAATTCAACTATTTTGTGCAATATTTGTCCTTTTGCATTGAAAATTCATCTTTGCTGGTAGAACAGTCTCCTTTCTCGGTTATGAATTCGGCCATTGGTTTGAAAATGCATCTTTGTTAGTTGAAAATTCTACTATTTTGGTTCAAAATTCAAATAGTTTTTAGGAATGGGATTATTTTGTTTAAAATTGAATTATTTTCCTAAAGTCATTTTTTGGCTTAAAATTCTTCTCTATTGCTATAAATTTCAACTAATTGGATGTTAATGCAACTGTTTGGTTAAAATTTTTTTTTTAATTCGTCTTTTGGGTTTAAAGATTCATCCTTGTTGACATAAAATATTTTTCGATTGAAAACTCAACTATTTTGATGACAATTCAATATATTTCGACTTAAATCTTATAGGAATTGTACGCACGTCATATTAAATTCAATATGGTATTTACAATAATTTTATTTAAAAGAATTCATTCCACTATTAGTCACCTATATTCGGAGGGAAGGATACAATACAAAAGTAAGGTCGTCAACGAGTGGGGGGGGGGCGGCCTAAACGTATCCCAAAATTGGTAAAGTGGTTTATGGACAGCTTGTGATTGAGGCACAATTAGTTAGAGTCATCAGTTTTTTAATGATTCTACAACATTGAATTATTATCTTCAGGCTAAATATTACCTCAATTAACTGAAATATTGAAAGTCAATGAAACAGCAGTAATATTCTGATTCGGTGTATTCCAAGTAAATAATTGTTCCTAGAAATGTATTTTGCGGATGTTGGCCTGTCTCCATACTCCATGCTGAGTAATAAAATCGAGAAACTTTAGAGTTGCGAACCTTCCCATTTCGCATACTAATTAAACGCATCGCCACAAGCATTCTGAACCGCTTTCAGAATCTTTCTATGTGTAAATTTTGTCACGAACACTTATACGCAACTAGACGAGGTGACTTTAAGGTCGTACGGCTCAAGAGCGTCTTAAACTTAAAGACTTGAACCATAGACAAGTCATGGTTCTTACCACGACACGACGCGTAACGCGATGTAGCTTATTGCCAATGCATTTTAAGTAGTCTACGGGTCTCGTATTGTGCACCTGTGAATGGGTCTCACATTTGCCATTTGACCGTCTTACCCTCTTACGCCCATATGAGGCAGTACTTAAGTCGTTTTTGCAAAGCTTTAGCTATTGGATTTCTAAATAGGGTCGTATTGCTTCCATTTGAGTAATATTACTTGCTGAACTAGAACTACCGTCAAGCGGGCTAATTATAAGGCTCTATAAAGGGCCGTCCAAAAAATACGCAACCTTTTTTCTGAGAAGTATCACCCCTGCCACCCAAAACCCTACATAACGCTTTTTATATACACTAGGAATCCCATTTAAAGGCAGTTTCGGGCATGCTCCTAAATGGCCTTCACTTAAATCGAACGCAACGTTCGCTCGCTCTAAACCTAAACATTCAGGAACTTTTTAACTATTTCTTTTGAATTTGGATGCATGCTAAAAGCTAATGCAACTAACGCGTTGATGGTACTGCCCGCTTTGACGCTACCACGCATGACTGAGCACCGCCCAGTCATGTAATTATAGAAAAGACTTAAATGGGAGTTACTTGAATGGGACTCCCAGTGTAGTAAGTGTGTGTAACTTTAACATCGGCATAACGCTCTTACATTACACACTTCTGGCGTAACGTAACCTTGATGAATGATTGACTATCAATTATTAGCTTGTTTGTAATAAGACTTTCTGAACATTTTATCAACAATAATTTAAGGATACATAATAAAATTCTATTAATAACAACACGTTTTTCTGAACAGTAATAGTCTTGATCCATAATTACCAACCTAGGACAGATCCAGTGAAGGGCGATTGGGCCGCCCCCCCCCCTTCCCCTCGGATTTGAGAAACCAAATTAAAAATTGGGAAATTTGTATATCTGGTACATTAAGCATATCAAGCATTATTTTAATTTTTTTTCCAAATTGAAATTTTCAACCACGAACCCCCTTCGTCAGATTCCGTGAGTGTAAACCCTTCACCCCAATCCCCGATCTAACGTCATTTATACTGACAATTTTTTTTTCGTTAATTTATTTAGGGTTTAACCCGAAAATAACGTAACACGATTTGGGGGAACAGAAGAGGGGGAGGGGGGTCAAATCTTACTCTTTTTTTTGATATAACAAAGTAGTTCAACTTTCAAACAACTAATTGTTTGCAGAATTCTCAAGTCAAAAAAGATGAATTCTCAACCCAGAAGATTAATTTTCTACGATAAAAGACGATTCATCAACAGAATGTATGAATCTTGAACAAAAGAGTTGAATTTGTATACTAGAAAGATCAATTTTGAATCAAAAATGTCTTATATTTAAGAGTTTGTTCTCATTAAACACTCTTAAAATCCTTGAAAATAGTATTAATGACCTAAAAAATAACATGTTCATCTGCAATATATATCAACTTTAAAATGAGACCAAAAAATTAAAAAAAAGCTGGATTTTTTACTGAGTTATGCCCGAAAATATGTACACATGTTGTTTAGAAAATTGAAGAATAAAAGATCTAAAAAAGCCGTAATAAATACAACTGTATTATTTATAAGTCAGGATTGAATGTTTTGAGGTCTTCGACATATTCTTTTGGTTGCTACAGAAATAAAAAATAGAAAGGAAAGAGTTAAAAGTTATTAAATCTTTTAGTTTTCATTTTGTTATTGAAATATGTGAACATATTTTTAGTCATAACTCAGAAAAAAATAAAACTTTTCTTAGTTTATTGTTCTTATTTTACAGGTTCCATTTTTCCAAAAAATGTGTGAGCTTATCAAATTTTAGAACAACTGTAATGGTTGTTAATGGGGTATTCAGGATATATTGGCAATAATATATACTACAAATTCTTGTAGGCTGCATTTATAATAATGGGAATGGAATGGTTGGGAAATAAGAGGAGGGAGTGAGGGGTAACAGGGTGGCTGGTGGGGAAAGTAGGGGAGGGAAGTAAGGAAAATAATAAGGAGAGCAGTGTAAGGAATTAAAATGCGGAGGATTATTGGTGGGTGGGGGTGAGCGAGAGGGGACTAAGGGGAAAGTGGAGGGGATTAGAGAGATGTAACATATGATCGGAGAGGGTCGGATAGGATTGATAGGATACAAGAGAAGAGAAACGAAGGAGTGATCGGAGGAATAGCAAGATTTTGGTGACTCAATTAACGTGAGAGCATGAGAAGCCCCCAAAAAATTTGTTTTGACCACCCTAGTGTATACTCAAGAATGTACATACTAAGTATGTAAGTATAAGTTAATTCATTATACTGATATAAGTATATACTTAAGTATATATTTGGACATTATATGATCTTGTGCTCTAAATTGGCAACTAGTTGTACGATTGTCAAAAAAAGGTGTTTAACATTTAGAGAGGACGTCTGTGAGGCCTACTACTAAGTGACACGGACCTGCGAATCTTCAGTCGACTAGTGTATGCAGTTGAGTAAACGCCCAACCACGTACGCGTCGCTTTTCATGATGACGGAACGCACCGAACAAATAGTGAGCCTAGAATTTTGCTAAAAACTTGGCCATTCATGTTCGGAAATCATTATAATGATTTGAAGAGTGTATGGTGATGTGTCCATGAGTGATACTCAAATTAAAGAGTGGCTGAGGCAAATCAGAAGTGGTCGTACTGCAGGGGAAAGTAAAATCAGCTGTGGCAGGCCAACGACAATACGGGCAAAACATCTTAATATTTGGAACGAGTGCGATTGTTCATGAATGTAAATCGACGTTTAATAGTGATAGAGATAGAGGAAGACCTGGGAATTCCAAAAACTATTCTTACCGAAATTTTGAACCAAGAAACGGACTGTTTTTTTTAATCAGAGGCGCTCATTCGGCAATTTTTGGTGAAACACGGCCTTACACAACTTCGGAAACTCTCATATAGTCCTGACCTGGCTTCCGGTGATTTCTGCCTGTTTCCCAAATTGAAGTATGCTTAAAAAAGAAAAAGGATTTTAAGACTTGCAGGAAATAAAAAATAATGTGACGAAGCAGCTCTTGACTATTCCGAAAGGTGACTTTAGGGAGTTTTTAGGGAGAAAATCGTTTGAAGAAGGGGAGGAGCTTCCAAAGGGGAGTATTTTTAAGCGGATAGCATCGTCATTGACCTGAATTAACTCTTACTTTTGGAACACCTCAAGGTCGGGTACTATCCGGACAGGCCTCCTAGTAAAACCTACTTCTGTGGTAAAACTTACTGGGGTGTAAACTGCCTCTGACATTAAATTTCGTTATAAATGATAAAAATAATATTAGAGTTTAAGCTTTCTCATTAAATGAAATCTCCAATCACTTCATCAATTTCGTTTTCCATCTTTCTTGTTATCCAGGTATAATCACGGGAACCAAATAAGATAAATAGACACAGGTACAGACACAACTAGACTGTATGTGGACGATGGAGACACTTCGGCAAGTAGATAGGTGCGGTACTGTACGGCAGATAGGAGCCGACCGTGAACGAAGACTCTGCGATCGCGACCGCGATCTTTCCCAGAAGTTCGCGTATAAACCGCGGAAGTACCGACAAATGTACCAGCATTCAACATCCAACATCCAATAAGCATGGTCCGTTCCCATCAGAATCCAACTGTCCAAGGTTCATGAGCCCATATGTCTCCGGCATTTTGCCGCCACATATACACTTGGATTCTTTTATATTCATAGCTTAAAGATATCTGGACTGTACGGTAACTACGCTAATGGCGATAACAGCTTGAATCAGTCTCGGAAAAACTCTTAGAGACGTCGTAACTCCAGATTACTTTATCTCGAAAGGATACATATACATACATGCACAATGATTTCATTAGTATTAAGGAATCATTTCCTTATCACTAATTACAGTTTTTATGGCATTTGCTAAAGGAGTTTAATTCTTGCAAACTAAAACTAGTGAACGTAATCAAAGTAGAAAGAATGTGTTCTTTTATTAAAAAGAACAAATATTACCAATTCGAGGGTGGGGGGGAAGTCGCACCAACAATTACAATTGGTTTCCTGATTTAGCACAGTTTGCAATTTTTTCGAAAGATAGCCCTGTAACGGTACAGTTAAATAATATTTTAATAAGTTACAAAAACACTTTCGTATTTCAGGCACCACACTCTTTTCCCCCTTCTTAAAGAATTCTTTTTTTTCCCCTGTTTTCAAAAAATGTCCTCTTTTTCTCATTTTTCACTTGAATTCAAACTGAATTAATAGAACCTAATAAGAATATTAACAGTTTTTGGTTAAAAGTTAATTTTTAAGTCGTTTTGGTAAAAAAACATCTTTTTGGTTGAAAATTCGATTAGTTGGTAGAGTTTTAAACCCTTTCGTTGGATATTTAATTTTTCCCAAGATTCATCATTTCTGCTTAAAACTCATATCTTTGGGGTTTTAGCTGGAAATTTAACTATTCCATTTGTAGCTGAAAATTGATCTGTTTTATATAAAGTTTTATGTATTTTGTTAAAAATACGTATTTTTTGGCTGAATTCGACTGTCTTTTATATATAAAATTGAAACCTTTTAGGGTTAAAAGATTCTTTTTTTTTTGCAGAAGATTCATAAGGTAAAGGAACCTATCATGAGACTGAGAGGGTTTTAAAATTTTTATAAATTTTGGAACGATAGGAGAATATATTTTCAAAATGTTTATATCAATAAATGGGCTGATCTTTTCTGAATGCGAAACGCCTATTAAAATTTTAATTTTGTCTAAGCAAAGTTATCGGTGTTCCATAATACATGTCCCTATTATGGGCCAGCAAAGAAATGTGTTTTTTATATTAATGTGGTTTATTTTATATTATTTTCTAGGTTAATCGAACTAAATAGTTCAATGAACTTTTATTTTAATTGTTCATGGTGATAAATTAAATTTTATTTTTCTTAAAAAATGTTTGTTCCGAGCAATGAATTTTCATTTAAGTGGATGAAAAATTAGAAAAAACTATGAAGCATGAAGTAAAAACTTAAGAAACTTGGTTAAAGTGAAGTTAAAACTCAACAGCTTTTATCGAAAATTTGTCTTTTTGGATTGAATTCAACTATTTTTTATTTGAAATTAAAATCTTTTTTGGTTGAAATTACAATTATATTACATTATTTGTTGAGAATTCATATTTTTTAGTTGAAAATTCAACCCTTGATTAAAAGTTAAATCCCTTTGTTAAAAATTAATTTTTTTCGTTGAAGATTCATCCTTTCAATTGAAAATTCATCTCTGCAAATTTAACTACCTTGTTTAAAATCAATTTTTCTAACTAAAAATTTAACTATTCCAGTTGAAAATTTAACTGTTTTTTGGAAATTCGTTTTTTTATAAACTAGTTTTTAAAACAGAAAATATAATTATTTTATTTTGGGTTAAAAATGTATCTTTTTTGGATGAAAATTGAACTATTTGGTCTGATTGATCTTATAAACTAATTGATCTTATTTATTTAAAAATTGAACTATTTGGCAGAAGAATTTTGGGTTGAAAATTGAACTGTTTGGTTGAAAATCCGTTTTATTTGTTGTTGAAAATTAATTTGTTTGACTTACCATTTAACTATTCCATGTTTTGTTCAAGATTCATATTTTTTTTTTTTTGTAAACTTCAACTATTGGTTAAAAATTTACCATTTGCATTTGTATTTTTTTTTAAATTAATTCCCATGGTTGTATATTCATCTTTTTGGTTAAAAATGCAACCATTCCAGTTGAAGATTCATCATTTTATTTGAAAATTTATCACTTTGGTTGAAAATTGAACTATTTTGTTGAAAATCCATTTTTTTAATGCAAATTAATTTGTTTTACTTGAAATTCAACTATTATATAACAATAATATAACATAAGGTATATTAATATAATAAATATCAAATTTTATTTCAAATGTACCTCTGTTCCATAAGCAGCAGCAGCTAATGATCTAATAAAGTTGTATCCAAATAAAGAAAAAGTGCAGCAATCTCAAAGCTATAAACCTTAAGCTGAGTTTGAAGGTTAGATAATCAAAATTATTTCTTGGTATTTGAAACTTCAGAACCATACTTGCTTTTTATATATATGAAAAGCCTAACCTTTATACTTATTAATATAATAATTTGTACTTAAAATTTGTTTTAAATTATTTATTAATCGAATTTTTTGTCAAACTGCTTCATAATTGGGACATGTTACATGGTAGGTAGCTGTACCTTAATTCTCGTTCAAAATTTGACTGATTGCAAAATAACTTTTTTCTTAACAACTCAACCGTTTTCTTAAAAATTTGTCTTTTTCTTATTTTTCACTTAAATGTGTACTAAATTAATGGAACGCAATAAGAAAATTCAGCTATTTGTCGTTAAAAGTTCATTCTTTCTAATTGAAAAGACTAGAAGAATATATTTTTGTTTTGAAATTAATTTCGTTTGGTTTGCTGAAAATGCAACTATTTCGTTGAAAAGTCATGTTTTTAATTGATGATTCATCTCTTTGATTTAAAATTGAACTATGTTGTTTGAAATTACATTTTTCGCTGAGAATTCAGCTCATTGGATTAAAAATTATGCTAATTTGTAGAAAATGTAACAGTTTGCATAAAAGTTGATTTTTGGATAAAGATTCTTCATTTTAGTTGAAAATTCATAGATTTTATTTAAAATTGGTCTTTTTTGTAGAAATCTAATCCCCTTGTTTGAAAATTCAATTATTTGGTTTAAGGTTGCTCCTTTTTGTTAAAACTTTACCAATTTTATTAAGAAGCAATCCTTTTTAGTTAAAAAATTGCGTGACTCTACTTTAGGCGGAAATTCACCATGATTTCATGTAATCTAAAGTAATTCTATGCAATGCAGAGTAGACTTAGGTAATTCAGAGTAATTCTGTATATAGAGATAATCCAGGTTAATTTGATATAATCTGGAGTAATCCAGTTCCTCTGGACCGAGTATTTAGGAGTTGTTTCCCCCTCCCGCTCCACATGCGCATACAGTGGCATTCAGGGTTCAAATCCAGGCTGAGGCAGATTTATTTTGGTTATCAAAAAATTATTTTTTCGAATTAATCGTTAAATATTAAAGTTTAATTAATTAACTTTCTAATTTTTTTCTGTGGATTTTAATTTATATATATATATATATATATATATATAATAAAGATACCTCTTGAATCTGTTACATCTGTTTTCTATAGTATTATAAAACTTTCTAGAAGTATAAAAAAATCTAATATCTATGAAGTTCCTTTCAATCATAATTGACTTGTCCAAGATTATCTTTCAATCTTAAATCTATAATTATGGGCTCGAATCGTAGATTAGATTGTTGAAGTCCTACCATCATTCTGTGATAATTAATCACGAGAGATTAATTCCTGCGAAGTAGAAAGGATTTCTCACCCCCATTAACGCCATCGTTTTTCAATTGAGTGCGAAAACGTTTAAAGTGCTTATCGAACCATGGCAATTAAAGATTGATGTACGGTAGACGATCCATAATTCGATGAATCGTAGATGAAAATCCCGCTGGCGATATCTTCAGTTGGGTGCCACGTTTAGTCATCATTTTTCCGAATTGATTCGTGTGATTATCGATTATTAATGACCTCGCCGATTAGCTCAGTGCCATGAATGTTGGATTTACGACGAGAGAAAAGAGATGTACAATTCAGGAGAATTAAGATTGTCACCAAGTGACGAGATAATTTATTAAATTTTGTGGACCTTTAGTGTCTTGGCAGCATATATATATATATATATATATACTAAAAATAATAATTTGGGGCCGTTCAAAAACTACTTCACGCTATATCGAACACCTCCTCTACCTCTCCCCTTATTTGTCACAGATCGTCAAACAATAAAGAATTTCCTTTAACCACAAATAGTTGCATTTTTAACCGAATAGAAGAATCTTCAAGCTGAATTTTTGAACTACAGAGATGTATTATCAACAAAATAGTTGAACTTAAAAGAAAAGGAGAAGAATTTTCTATCCAGAAAGCCGTTTCCTCCACAAAACAGTTAACTTGAAAAAATTTAATTTCCACGGCAATAGTTGAATTTTCTACCAAAGTGATGAATCTTGAACAAAAAATTTTTTAAAATAATTTACGCTTATAAACAAGAACTTCTATTTTAATTTATAATGAAAAACAGTTGAAATCAACCAAAAAGGCCAAAGTTTCATCAAATTAGTTGAATTATCAACCAAAAAAGATTAATTTTTATCCAAGCAGGTGAGTTTGTCACAAAAAAGAATTAATTGCTACCAAAAGAGATAAATTTGTAAACTACAGAAAAAAATTTGCAACAAAAAAGTGGACTTTTTAAACCAAAAAGGGGAATTCTTGAGAAAACAGTTGAATTCTCAACCTTAATATATGAATTTTTAACAAAAAGTGGAATTTTCAAGTCAAGGAGGCGAATTTTGTTACAAAACAGTGGAATTTTCATCCTGAAAATATGAATTTTTCACAAATACCAGAAATGGAATAGTTAAATTTGCTGTTGAAAATGTTAATTTTCAACCAAAAGAACCAATTGATCGTTCAACCAAGAGGTTGAATTCTCAGTCGAGAAGAACTAGTATAGTATAGTATTTAATAAAATTTGACGTTTCGTCACTAGTCATAGTAACCTTATCAGAAATCCATGGTTAAATCAATAGGTAGAGCGGTAAAGTTCAGTCAAAATAATAAAATTTTCGAAAAAAACGAAAAGAAAAAGAGAGTTTCCTCCAAGAACATTGACATTTTCGATGTGACATCGTGAAAATTTGAAACGTAAAGGTTTCGTAATTGAAAAAAGTCAATTATATAGCAAAATTGAGATTAGTATTTCGAACACAACCATTTTTGATAATTATTACATTATTATGAAGAATTCAGAATTTAAATAAAATTTTTATGATTTCTAGACAAAAATTTTTAAAACAGAATTTGAAGAGGGAGCATGGTACAATGTACAATGCGGGCCCCGAGTCGATCGAGTAACAATTTTATTTGAATTCGAAATTCTTCATCATAATTTAATAATTACCAAAAATGGTTGTGATCAAAATACTAATCTCAATTTTTCTATATAATTATATAGAAAAATTATATAGCCTTTTTTCAATTACGAAACCTTTACGTTACAAATTTCCACGATGTCACATACTAGTGACGAAGCGTCAAATTTTATTAAATACTATTGGGTTTGGAAGTGTTATTAATTTTTCTTCTATATGAAAACGATAATTTATCAACCAATAATAAAATAGTTAAATTTTTAATTAACAAAATTAACATTCAACCAAAAAAAGAGCGAATTTTGCAGAAAGTAGTTAAATGTAGTACTTACAGAATTTTTTATCAAAGAAAATGATTTCTGAACGAAAAAATGGATGTTCTGATTGGGTTCTATTAATTCATTTCGAATTAAGGAGAGCAATTGAGAAGAAGGGAAAGTTGATTGAAAACAGAGAAAGAAAGTAATTCTTTAAATAAGGGGTTAAGTGGGGAATATGGTAAAGAGGGGAATCGGGGAAAGATTGTGAAGTCTGTATACAATGTTTTTGAACGGTGGGTTTAAAAAAGATAGTTTTAAAAATCACAAACAATTAATGCCGAAAAGTAGTGCATTGGGACCCCCAAAAAGTGTAATGAATGTGGAATCGATCGTTTGAAACCTATAGGTAATGTGCCAGATTTAAGGATACTATTCTGCTTCTTCCCTGTAATTAACCTCGCAATAGTGTCCTAAGATATGCAAAAAATGTTTGGAGACTCTGGACACCCCGAGTAATGTAAAGTAAAATTGAAATGAAATCAAAACTATAGAACTTTACAGATAATAACCTTTTTAAACTCGATCGATTGATCGATTCCACATTCAGTACACTTTATGGGGGTTTCAATGCACTATTTTTAGGCATGGTATTGCTTGGGATTTCTAAAATAATTTGTTTTGACCCACCCTACTATGCTATATCGCTTTTCAAGCACATACATTTTATGCACTCTCTAAAATATGCGGCTCAAATGAAAATCCTAGCGAGATTGCAGAAAATCAAATAAACATAAATTTAATGTGATGATATATGACCGTGAAAGTTAATAAAAGATAATTCTCCTTAACTAAATGCCTGCACTTTAAGCTTGACATTTTGACTTGTTGGAACATGTAACTTTATGTTCACTGCAACTTTCATCACTTTGCATCATATTTTACATATCCAATCAGGAAAAACCACAAAATACCGAGATGCATAATCACAACACTAAAAACCAAATTGACGCAACTGACACTCGGGACAGTAGCCTTCAATTACACGTGCAAAGTAAGTGAACTGCTTTTAATTTTTGTTGTTTCCTTTTCAGACGTATTACGAATGGAGGATGTTTACGACCATTAAACAACATTACGATTATTGCTATACCTACGCGAACACCGTAAAGCTCGATGGCCATTTTGAATTTTAATGATCGACAGGCTCGAGAGCTATCCATTCGCGGTTTACGTGGTTAGCTCGTAATATCTTAGAAAACGTTGAACTATGGAAAAAGTATGCCGATACTAGAAATGTTGAAAATAGTTTCTTAGAGAAATATTCTTTGTTGTCGGATTGATTAATGGTTTCATTTTTGCTCTACGCTGAAAAAAGAAAATTAATTTGATTAAACGAAATGATCATACTGGATGAATGAATTATTATTTAAATAAATTATTTATTATTATAACTATTTTATATATTAACAACTACAACTTTAGTTGATATCTCATTATCGTAAAGTGAATAACTGTGATAATAAACAAGGATAATGATGGAAAACCAAAGTCACAAGATTTTTGTGTTTCAGATAATTTACCTAATTTCTAATTACCAAATATGTTCAATATAATTTTCCTTCCACTTAACTAAAGAAGCTAATTCTTCCTATTAATAACAGAGGCAGTTAGGTATTTCGATTGGTGATTTTTGTCGCAGCACTCAGAATCATCCAATCGAGTTTTTCTAGGCGTCAAACTTAATTATTTGACTTAAATTTTGAAAAAATTGAGGAGTTTCTTCACTTTTCAAAAAAAGTATTTCCCTCGACAGCCCTAGTGAATGGGGACGCACCTTCAAACTTTTTTCTCTTACCATATATCGATGTTAAAACTTTCCTTGTTGTCATCGTAAGAAATATATACCAATATTAGTCTGATGAAGCAAATAGATATGCAGGCTATAAAAGAAGTGATACAAGATTATTAATAGCAAATTTATCAAATTTTATTTTACACATTTTTGGCGAAAATGACAGAGAAATAATCACCTGATATCAGAAATATACCTGGTCGAGCAGGTATCTCAATTTTCACTCTCATCAACTCATTAGATACAAAAGAGATGTAGTCAACAACTTGGTAGACGAGCAGTAAAATTAGCTGACAGAACATTCCACGAAGAAATTTTAAAGAAAGGTAGAGACGTTTTGACCGCAAAGGTTTTATGATATCACAATAAAAAGCAGATTAAAGATTGTTCATAGCGGAATGAACGAACGGTCCCAGCGGTCACAGGAGAAAAACCCCCACCACCAGAAAATGAGCCGCAGCACACAGTAGAACAGACATAAAACAAGCCAGACAGTAGCTAACCTCCCACAAAGTTTCTTTCCCTGCCTTATGTGGAAGCTTTTTCACATGAAATTATGGGAATGCTTAAGCCATATAATATAAAAACATCCTTCAAAAGACTTTCTAGCAAATGTGGTTTATTGCATTTTATGCGGAGGCATATTATTTGAAAAGTTATTGAATTGATTATTTTTGAGGAAAAGTCTTGGAAAGTAAACTGACTTAAGTTTCATAGAGAAAAAATCTGTAATATATTGAATAAACATGAATGGGTACTAGAAAATTTGAAAGAGCTTCTTTTATTGCAAGCTTTATATAACATATCGACTCCTCCATTCAATATGAGTCTATGTGCTGACAACGCCCTGTATGAGACTATTCCCTATGCTTATACACAGCGCATAGTCTCACACACGGCGCTGTCAGCACATAGACTGATATTGAATGGAAGCGTCGATATATATATATATATATATATATATATATATATATA